>JAXCHB010000594.1:0-22263 GCA_036926305.1 Uropetala carovei
ATCATCAATTATGTTATGGTGAACATCAGTGCTACACCAAGAAAGGGAAGGTAAATTGTAATCACCACATATAATGAAGTAAGCATCAGGATATAACATAAACTCTTTCAAGTTCTAAACAATGATCTTCATAGGCCTTGAAATGACTACCAGGGGGAATATACACACAAACCAAAATTATATTAACTGATGAGCATTTTAAGGCCACAAAAATATGCTCGATACTATTACATTCTAAATCTAACACAACAGAATTAAGTGAATTCTTCACTGCAACCAATACCCTTCCACCTAATTTTTTATCACTAGTAATAGTAGATCTGTCAGTCCTGTAGACGTTAAAATCAGAAGATATACCCAATTCATTAGTATTAATTGAGTCACACAGCCAAGTCTCAGTAAGACAATAGATATTCGCAGTATGGGAAAAAGCAAAACTTAGATGATTAAGTTTAGTTCTTAATCCTCTTACATTCTGGTAATATACATTAAAATTAGTCACAACATTTAGTTTGTTGACCTTGATTGCTTTTCAACTATCTTCGGCACACCATTAAGGTAACTTATACTCCATTCCTTCTCACCAGATCTATTCTTCTCACTAAGTTGGGTTTGTAACATTTTAAAATAATTTCTTTCTGCAACTGTTTGATCGCTGCATGCTCTGTACTGGCTGTTCTTTAAAAGTTTTTGATTGTGCAAAATAACTTGTGCTTCGCTTACTCTTTCCAAAACAACTTTAATAGGCTGCGATTCGTTGTCACTTGGTCTGCCCAGTCTATAAGCCCGGATATTCTGTGTATTGATTTGAGGAAAGACTTCTAACACCTCCTTCACTTTACTAATATCGTCAGTATTGCGCAAAGATGCATCTACACTAGTACTTTCAGGTACATTAAATATAATTACATTTGAGGCTCATAGTTGCCTCTCCCTCAACTCAGAAATAATTTCTTCCATCATTTCCGGTTGTGACTGCTCATTAGTTTTCGTGCCCTGAGCAGACTTCAGAGACTCAACTTCTCTTTTTAGGGAGAGAATTTAAGTCCTGAGTTCTGCAATATCATTTGATTTACCTTTACATTTATCAAATCTGTAAAATATATGTCTATTTTGTGTGCCTAAACATGCCACCTGTCTTGTTAATCCTGCACAAGCAGCATGTACAGGCTGCTTGCAGTCATCGCAAATGATTCCTTTCTCGCCCTTGATATCTTTGCCGCAATCCATCAAGCATTTGTCATCAGTGGACATGACTGGTGCATTCATATCTGTGTAGATGGCATCACAATTCGGTAATGGCCACTCACTGAGCTAAATAACTAATCTAAATTAATCAAAAAATCAGACTATTCGTCATATAACTTGAGTGAACTGAGAATCATGGATAAGAAAATTCGTATTTTCTCAGAGTCAGCTCTTAGTGAAATACCATGAGTCTTTGATTTTCTAGCACTTAAATGCAAATGCTTTTTATAAAATAGTATTTGGAATATCGAGTTTGGTCTTCAAAATAATTTTGTATAAACGGGAATAAAAAAAACTACTGCATATACCATCCCTATTACAAGAAAAAAACCGGGACATTGATGCGTCCCGAAAAGAAGAATCGGGACACCGGGACAAAACTCTGAAAACTGGGACAAATCCGGGGAAACCGGGACGCCTGGTCACCCTACCATAATACCACAGTGCCTAGGAACCTTAACTGATATAAACGCTCCACCGCACCTCCACATTCATCAACCTTTAAATTCTTGTAACTTAAACATTTCTTATTCATAACATTTTAGAAACTTCCTCCCAAATAAGTGAGGGATTGCAGTTCCCCAGAAATTAAGCACTGGTCATTTCACCCCCAACCTAACTTTTCTCGCCCCAGTAAGCTTGGCCTCAACCTCATGATTCCAAATTCTCCTAATTTTTTGTTTTTATAACCTTATCATCATCCTTGCATCTAAGCACAGAATAAGTAGTGATGGGATCCCAAGCTCCATAATAAACCTCTGCTGTGACAAAATCAAGACTCCTCTCCTTTATCTAATTAAACAATCTCTGCAGCATGGCATTTTTCTTTTATCTTTAAAATCCTCGAAACTAAAACCTATACAGGTAAACAGGATATTAATAATTACAGACCTATTGAAATACAGAGCTGTTTTTCTAAAATTTATGAAAATCTTTTTTATAAACGTCTCATCTTTTCTCAAATTGCATTTTGTCCTCTCTCTTCATCAACATGGGTTCATAAAAAATAAATCTACTGTCTGCAATTTATAATGCAATAAACTTCATCTTAACTTCACTTGATAATAAAAAAGAGTCACTAGAACTTTTCTTTGACTTTTCAAAAGCCTTTGATAATGTGTCATACCAGCTTCTATTAAGCAAACTGTACAAATAAGGTATAAGAGGCCCATCTTACAGCTGGATTACTATTGTCAAGAAGGCTGGACCCAGGCAGTCATTATTACCTCTAATGGTGCAAAGTTTAATTCACTTTCTGAAACAATGTATGCCCACAAGGATCCAATTCAGGCCATACCTTATTCCTATTATATCGTACATAAATGACCTACCAAATAAATTTTGTGAAATTTCTGGTGTAAAGTCAATTCTCTATGTTGATGATTCAAATATTCTTCTCTCTGCAGCTTCTCAGCATACTTTGCTACATAATATCCAATGTGTGATTCAGCAGCAGTGAGCAGCAGCGCAGGACAGGAGGTGGGGGCATACAATCGATAGCACCTGCGGGAACCGGGGGTTTGTGGTCAGCAGGGCCATCCCAAGGGGTGTACGGGGCCTGGGGCAATCATCATTTACGGGGCCCCTTTACAATATAAAATTATCAAGGTATAATTCGTGCACTAAAAAATAATTCATATTTTTCATATTTTTAGATATGTATATTTTATTGTATAATTTAAATATACATATGTTTCTTATTGTATTTTTTAAATGAGTAATCGCTTCTGGGGTTCAAAACAAAAACAAGTCCTTAATTATTTGTGAAAATTCGGGGCAAGCGGAACAAGTTGTACGAATTCGAAACATTTTCTGGGACTCCTCACCATGCGGGACAAACTATCGAAATCCAGGATTGTCCCACCTAATCCGGGAAGATTGGCTGGCTTATGATAACTCCGTTCTTCACCAAAATTCACACCAACAATTATTGAAGAACTACTCATATTCACAAATCACTACACAACAGTTAGACATAACACTGCAGTCAAAAAACATTAAAATCTTGAGGAACTAATGGACAACATGCATGACACGTTTGAACAAGATCAGATCAAGTTTTTTCATGTTGTTATGGACAATTTTTTCACAGTCATACAGCTTGCTTCTGATATTTATGAAAAATCAACCTTCATGAAAGGAACATTGAGAAGGAACAGAAAGGGTACTCCAGAGGGTCTGAAGAGGAAATTTCGTGTTGGAGAAATAAAATATTTCAGAAGCAATGAGATACTTCTGGCTGGATACAGAAAGAAGAAGTCACACCTCCTTTCAACAAATGCTGAGGCAGATGAGGAAACAGTAAAAAGGGAACGACATGGGCGTGTAAGGGAAACGGTTAAACCAAAGGTTGTGCAAATGTATAATAATTTCATGGGAGCTATAGATTCATCAGACATGATGGTCTATACCTATTTTGATGAGAGGACGACATTAAAATTTTAGAAAAAAGTTATTTTAAGTATTTTTGCTAGAATGGTGTGTAATGCTTATATTATATACAAGGAAAATACACCTGGGAGGAAAATGATTCGACTACAGTTCATTACTAGTATAATAGAGTTTATAGAAAAGGAGTGGCTTGAAGTGAAAGATGAGAGTAAAACAGGTATTCCACTTTCTGCAAGGAGTGGGAATGCTGCACCAACAGGAGCGATAGGTATCCGTAAACTGCCAGGACATCTACAAAATGTATGCATTGTTGCAGTCATAAGGATGGGAGACCTGTGCACAGAGCCCGATCAATTTGTACTCAATGTGAAAAGGACCTTCATGGAGAATGCATAGTACGCCACCACTGCTGAATATGGAAAGTATAATTATAAATTGTGTTTTTCTTGTTTTTTCATAATTTTTTTATTACCTAATTAATGAAATCAATATCTTTAAATGAATTAGATGACTTTCTTTGATCATGTTTAAAATAATGCATCATTGTATACACTAGGAATATTGTGGACTGCTATGCATGCCAGTGTGGAGATCAAAACATCAAAAGCTGAAAATGTTTAATGTCATTCAAAAAAACCAAGATTTCATATGAAATCTTTGTAACTGTTTATATATATGAAGTAATTATTGTTCTAGGATTAAAATTGTGTTGTAAACATAATTATTTTTTACTGTAAGTATTTTTTTCAAATTTAAATTTTCTTAAATTTTACTAAAAAATGTAAATCCAATCTTCTGTAAAACTTGCTGTTGTGAATTTCTTCAGTTTATTCATAATAAACCTGTAATTAAGGAAATAATAACTAAAATTGGTTGTCATTAGCAGGGACGTAACTAGACTTTTATACTTGCAGGGGCCAAGGAGGGCCAATGAAAATTGAGGGGGTCCCAGGTTGGGTGACCAGATTTCTAGTGCCAGAGAAGAGGACAAATAAGGAAAAATTAAGACTAAAAAGAGTATAAAAGAGTACATCAACTATTAAAAAGCAGAAGTGTTAAATGTTTATACATTTATTATGAAAATGTTATGACAACTTGCATAAAGGAAGGCAATTACATTATTTTTACAAACACTATAAAACTATTGCACTTCCTAAACACATATAAAGATAAAAAATATAGAATACATGTTTATTACACATTAATGAATGTTTTTTTTTCAGAAAGCCTTTTTGTATAAAGATACATTTTGACCCTAAATTTAAATTAATAGAAAAATCACAATTTAGCATGAGTCACTAAATAAACAATATTAATTATATTTATCGGAGTTTTTAACTTCATATAAAATTTTTTTATTTCTCAAGCAATAATTATAGAACTCAACACAATTAACGTCCTTAAAATTATATTGAACAAGCAATAAACTTTTAACAGACTCGGTTAAGAGTTTATTTCGTTCTTGAGTCCATTGCGCTTTCATCAGGCTGAATATTCTTTCTATGCTAGCATTATGTGAGGGAATGGAAAAGAAATATTTGCAAATTTTTACAAACACGGATGAACATTCTTCATTGCGATTATCAAAATACTTAACCCACTTCATACTAGCCAACATATTTGAAAATTCATCATTTTTTCCCATTTCATTTACAAATGATTTTAAATTTACGGCCTGATCAAACAATTTTGAATCATTTATAGTCAAGCCCTTTTCGTTAAGAAAATGGACACTTTCTTCAAAATCTGTCCAATTAGGCACTTCATTTAATGCCATCCATTCAAATAAGCAGAATTCTTGAAAAGATTGCAACCATTTATTCAAATATAAAATGCAGCTATCGTAGGTTTTTAATAACGTACTAATGACCTTCATTTCATCATTATTTTCAAAATTGATTTTCTTGATAATTTCTTTAACCTTCATAGGTAAGAATCGTTCGACTTTTCGTTCACTTAATTATTTTTCAAGTGTGTACAAAATTGACATCACTTCTATGAGGGAATTTCTTTCATTTTCCATGGCCTGAATTTTACGGTTAAACATACATGATAATGAGTTTAAAAACCATAGATAACACCCATTCACTGGATTTTCAAAGAAACACGGTGATTTTCTGGAGTATTAGATTGAGAGAGAAAATACATCCTCAAAGCTGGAAATATCTCTAACAGACGTTGGATTGCTGGGAAAAGAGACAACCATATCCTTTTACAATGACATAATAAAGTTTTGCATTCCATAACTACAGAAGCACCGACAATATTAACGTAACTTCTACATAGAGACTCATCGTATGCTAGCCCAGGGATCCTTAAACGTTTTATTGAAAGGGCTACATTAGGCTTTATGTACGACAGCGCGAGCCACTTGAGACTTTTCAAATGACTGAAAACTTCAAAGAGCAAGTTTCGAGGAGGGGAGGTTGGTTATCGAGAAACTTCACCGTTAAAAAATTATTACGAGGGGGGAGGGGTCGGTTGGGTTGGGTAAGGCAGGGGGGCCGGATTAAATCACTGCACGGGCCGGATGTGGCCTGCGGAGCGTAGTTTGGCGACCCCTGTTCTAGCCCATTGGCGTCGGCTGGGGGGGAAAGGGGGGTGGCAATTATTTAAAATACATTCATGGAAATCAAGAAATTGCATTCACACTTCTCACGTTAATAAAAAATAATTGTCATGTCTTCCACCGAGATGCACAGTTGATGGATGAAATTTGCATTAGATGCACTTTCGTGTTCGTTGTTGACTTACTCGGCGTAAGTGGCCTTTGTTAATAGCATAGCTGCTGTCAATCTTAATAATTGTGAATGCTGGTATTATATTGATAAATTAAACCACAAAAATAATGTCATATGTAAGAACTCTCAGGAATAACGTTTACTTTACAGTTCCGTTTCATTTCGCATTTCAATTTCGACGTTTTCTCTCACTTTGTCGGTTTAAGGAACTATGGTTTGTTTAAAGAAAATTATTATTGTTATCATAAAATATTATTTTTAAATAAAGAAAACAATCATATTATTACAATTTTATATGAAAAATTATCTTGTATAATAACTTTACGGTATTTAATGTCATTAAAAATGAATTTCAACTGTCTACTATTAGACAAATGACTATCGCGCTGAGCTGCCATTGCTAGACCCGAGCGTAGGCTTTTCATTCAACGCCCGATGTTCGAGGAGCCCACTTCGTGGCGTCCAAGTGGACACTTCGAAGGTCAGTAACTTTCTTCCATTGCGATGGTGTTAGTGTAAAATTCACTGCATTTCTTTAAATGTTTCGCTTATCAAGTCTAGGTATATTCGAAATTGTCGCCTACGTGTAACTTTTCATATACTTATTTACATACATTAAGACTAAATATGGAAGTTATTTAAATTGCAGTAATATATAGAAATGTTGCCTTCTGAAAATTTTCTACGTATCATCTCCGACGCGATGTTAATAGGCATAGTTGATCGTAGTGTCGTTATATTGTCACCCACCTTCCAGAAAGTGACTATTCACTCTTGTACGTTGAATGCCTTCAATGGAAATGTGTGCGAAGATAGTGGCATGCTCTCCAATTTAACCTAAGGCTAAGTCATTTCTCCGAAAATTTTCGGGGATTATATTAGAGACGGCTGAGAGTTGCTATATTGAATGCAAACGGGATGACTTTAAAGAACCCATTTCATTGAAAGCGTTGTAACATTACAAACAAGTTTTTAATACTACAAGTTGGTGGGATAAGTGATTCTCCAGCTCATGCGAGGTACTCTCTCTATAATAATAAGTGCAACGACGTGGTGATGACTATTTTTTTTGTTCGAACGGCTGGACATGGAAACAGCCGTCCGAAAGCGTGTGTTTACTTTTTGTATAAGATTTCCGTTCGTTATTTGATATTTTAAGTACGTAATTACCGTTGATGAAACAGTTTCTTACACATCGTATGTATCTAAGTTTATTTTACGTGTTTAATTACTGTTCGTCGATTTCCTTTTTTATCGCCATTCTGTATGTAAGATTGTCCTTATTATACGCTGAGATGGCGATGGGGATTGAGAGGGGGAATAGGAAACCGTCTTAAATTTAATTTATTCATGTATACCCGACATTTTGGACGGGCAAATTACACTAGCCTTTCTTATATCCTAGTATTTCTATTAATTTCAGGGGCTCCTACGCACACGTCATGAAGAGGACTCTCACAAACCAGGCAAACTTCCCCAACTCCACCCTACCTATTCCTTTTCCTCCTTACTGTTTTTAGTACTATGGTATTACATTTGTGCATTTGTCCATATATATTTATTTGCTTATGTATACATTGAAATTTCATTTTTTACAACCATCGCATTACATATATGCATTTCTCGATATTTTTTAATTCGTATGCTTACGTATACAATTCGAACGATTTTTCTATGGCATGCCACGTACCCATTAATATAGTATTTTAAGGTGTTTACACAACACAAATGCCCGGCCGTGGCATAGAGAGAGCTCTCACTAAACCGTCCCTTTCCCCCAGAGGTCGACCTCACTGGCCAGTCACACAAAATCCCCCTGACGACGATTCACGTTTCGATGCGAATATTTACGTACATGCGATGCGATTGATACACTTGCGAATATTCTGTATTGTATTTTTTTGCCTTTATATGTGTACCATTAACCTCTTTCCTCCTCAAACAGGTGCTGCAAATTTCTTTTCTAGGCAAAGAAGAAGAGGACTCACGGACAACTGCATTCTATAGTAAGTCTCCTTCGATGTTATTCCCTCCGAATTGGGTTATTTCCTCTTTTTAATTGCTATTTCTTTTTCAGAGCCATTTTCCATGACAGGGTGCAGTGGACAGAGGGCCGTGGGACCGGAGGACCAAGCACCGGAGGACCGATCATCGTGGGACCAAAGGACACGCGGCACAGGACACACTGCGCGGAGCTGAAATGGGTAACAGGTGCTCCGTAGGTTGAGGTATACGATGTACGGTGTTAAATTATAGCTTATATTTTACGACTTTTATTATTTATGCTTAATTTACTCGCATTTCTGTCTGAAATAGTATTGTCCTTTTGATGCTACTGACTGACTACCCATAGCGCTATGTGGTTTGACAGCACAGGCCTGTGCAGACGTGACATTTACATTGCGTGACGAGACGTTTGTTGCTCAGGACTGATTGTATTGTTTCATCGATTTCGAGTGTCTTAGTGTTGTTTGTCTAATGTGTTTCTATGACATTGTTGACTGAATTGGTGTTTTTTTATATTTTATGTGTTTGCGTTGACAAATTGCATTTCTGACCAATTTTTATATATAGAAATTTATTTGTCTATGTCCTGTATTGCTGTGATATGTTTTATGCCAGTGCTGACTGTTTTATTTGGACTGGTATGTGCTACTACTGACGTTTCTAATGTATATAATTTTTACGTGAATTATTTCAGATTTACATGCATTGTGTAAATGTGCTAATGAATAATTCATTTATTACTTTGTCCACTCATTTTACCCTTATGGCTCTTTTTAGGCGCGTTTCGCTTACGGCGTAAGCGCCTATTATCGTGGGTCGGTCCGTCCGCCCGTCCGTCCGCATGTTCGTTCTCGGCTTCTACAGAACGAATTTTCATGAAACTCGATATTAAAAACTTACAATCAAATATAATAAGAAAATCGCAAAAATGAATCACGTAAGACAATCAGGGTTACCACTTGTGAAAAAAAAATCAACTTTCCGTCATATCTCGTAAAGTATTGCTCATATCAAAATATTTTTCAAATGAAACTAGTAGAACTAATAAATTAGAGTATTTCTTTTCCTATACATTTTTATCGTAGGAGTAGCCATAATCGAGAAAATCGAACAAGAATGTCTTAATTCGAGTTGAACTTGGAAAATTTATTGCATGGTTACTTCTTCATTGTTGCTAACATAAACAATCTCTCAAAACGTTTAATTTCCTTACGCGTGCATGCAGCATTTTTAAATAGGAAGAAAATGGATTATTTATGACGAAGAAAAGAACTTTAAAATGCTATTTCCCTTACGTACGGGTACATATACCATTTCTTTCTAATACCATTTGCACGGAACGCGCCAATTTGTGATACGTCGTACACTTGCCTAACTTGGTTCAGATATGTAGGAGGAAAGTGTTTCATTTCTTTTCCATATATGCAATTCTAAATTTTTTATTATCGTTTTGTAGGGTTCTCGTGAATGGAATAGGCCTCGATCATATCGGGGGAAACGCCATTTCAAAAAAAGGTTAACGAATGGAGTGCATTACCCCATTTGGGTCATTTGGAAACGTGCACAAAGTCATTGAAGTCATTCGGCAGCTTTCATTTTCAACAGAGAGTGTGTGGTGGAAGGCATATTATGTGAAGACTTGGAAGCAGCTCCTCTGTCTGGCAAGTGAATTTTTTCTCTGATGGATGTCAAGTTTCTTATGTATTTCTTGGAAATCACCTTTATGATTTCTTCCAATCATTCATAGAACATTTGTAGGACTTAATTGTTTTCTCATCTTATACATATCTTTATGTTTTATAAATGGTTTATGCGACTGTGACAAGGATAAATGTTTGTGTTATGAGTATATGTTTTTATTGAATATTTATAAGCACCCGAAATATCTCTGTATATTTTAAAAATTTCACACGACGATTTTATTCGGAATTTATAACACAGTGAGTTTTGCACGTTCGTTTATTAGATTAGAGGGAAATAAAATCCTAAGCAATAATTTATAAATCCAAAGAAAGGTATGCTCCTGTTTTGTGACTGCAAGAATATTACCATTCAATTTCCTGCTGGGAGAATATGTGAAAGCAATTTCAACTGATGTTCTTAGTTTTCCAGGAATAGAAGGCAGTGCATATTTTTATTTATCTGACATCGATGTTTCCGATGGATGCATTCTCAGATGTATATGTAATAACGTTTCGCTCTTTCGTAATGATGTCCCGAATTTTCCTGCGATGGCTCACTGTGGCTTGGACGAAACGGGTCGACCGCCTCTTTTCGAAATCACTGCAGTTGATATTAATGTTAAAGGGGTATCACACCGACACCCCATTTCACCCGATCCTTAAAATCGTCTGGTACCTGCGGAGTTTCGTGGTTTCCTACCTTATACGTTCCTATTTTCATTGTCAGGACATGGGAGGCATACGACCCATTCCGGCTGGCATCACCACCACCATCGAATACCGCAGTAGCTTTCACTATTCAGTTTCATAATAGGCATAGAGAACAGTTGCTCTGGCTTCATATCTATTTTCATTTATAGTTAACCTTAGCTTCCAATTTTTTTATAACAAGCAATACATAGAAAGGACGCTTTCTGCAAACTTCTTAGAGCATGACATCATTCCCTTTAATTATTACTAACATCGCAGTTCGCATCTGATTCTATGTATTTCCATCAGGCAGTGGTAGGCGAAAAGTTAATAAATTTACTTTAGAATAAGGCGCATTCTGGTTAGTATTTAGCTTAGATTATCTTTACTAACACTAACACACCAGTCTGTGCCTGTTTCTAAATTTCTCTCATTAAGAGGTTCCAGTATACGCGAATTTTCTCGTTCTATTCTCTAAATTCAGCATGAGGGGTCATCACCGTTCACTGGAGTCCGGGTTCAAAGTGTATCGTAATAAGAGAGAACGATACAACGATCTAGGCATCTTCCTAGGGGAAGTCTAAAGAAGCTATCCGTAGGTACATACGCCGGCGGATAGTGTAGTGTGTTTCACTTGGAATAGAATTCCCTGTTCGGCCGATGATTCTATCGGTATTCAAGTAAGAATCTGTTGTTTTGATATTTTCCATCTACTTCCATTGATGCAAATTGCCTTTGGTAGTTTAGTGTAATGTAGACTGACTATACCTAGGCATTATGCATCTTTGTTTATTTTAAATTTCTTGAGTTTGCTAACATCAGTAAATTTCACGTTAAAGCTTTTCGTTTAGATAGCATAGTTTTTCAAAGAGTTGGGGCTGGAGCAAATTGTTCTCTGATAGGGAATCGGTTTTCTATCAGCGACAGTTATCGATGGTGTGCCAACTGATCCTTTGTGCCTACCGCAAAGCAGTATCGGTAAGATAGCTGGATTTCCCTTCACGATGTATTCCCTTACAAGTTATCCTCAGCGTGTCTTCTCGGTATATTCGCGTTGCCATGGACAAATAAATAGTGCAAGTGGCCCTACTTCTGGACATCCGTGTTGAAGTTATGATAAAAATTTGCAGGGTGTGTTTCAAATTAAAATACATCAAAAAATTTACTCAAACTCTCTCAATTCATGATCCTTCAAAATGATATGTTCCATACGTTATACTTTCACGTGCATTGTTTCACATTATTCATATCTCCGGGTTGCTATAGCGAAACAATGCGAATAATGGAAAGTTGTTCGGACTCATAAAAATACAGCCAAATTTCATTAATGCATGTGTGACATATTTGTCCTGCACGGACAGATAGTGCTCTAGCACATTTCATGAACTGAGTTTGAGATATAAAAAGCTAACCTACGTTCAACGTTGACTTGGAAGAAATTGGTTTACAGGCGCCCTTGTACATCTGTGCAGTGGACAGAGGGCCGTGGGACAGCAGGACCAAGCACCGGAGGACCGATCATCGTCGAACCAAAAGGCAACGCAGCGCAGGACACACTGCTGAGGAACGGGGCAACGGGGATGCTGGAATGGGTGACAGGTGCTCCGGAAGTTGAGGTATACGATGTACGGTGTTAAATACAAGGTGATATTTTATGATTTTTATTATTTATGCTTAATTTACTCTCATTTCTATCTGAAATAGTATTGTCCTTTTGATGCTACTGACTGACTACACATAGCGCTATGTGGTTTGACAGCACAGGCCTGTGCAGACGTGACTTTTACATTGCGTGATGAGACGTTTTTTGCTCAGGACTTATTGTATTGTTTGATCGATTTCGATTGTCTTAGTTTTGTTTTTCTAATGTGTTTCTATGACATTTTTGAGTGAATTGGTGTTTTTTTATATTTTGTGTGTTTCGTTGACAAATTGCATTTCTGATGCATTTTTATATATAGAAATTTATTTGTCTATGCCCTGAATCCTATGCTATGTTTTATGCCAATGCTGACAATTTTATTTGGACTGTTATGCATCATTACTGACTTTTCTAATGTGTTTAAATTTGAATGAAATTATTTCAGATTTATATGCATGTTGTGAATGTGCCTAATGAGTTATTCATTATTTACCTTGTCCACTCAATTTCCCTCTTATGGCTCCTTTTTCTGAGGTGCAGGAGGAATAAATGTTTCATTTCTTTTACGTATATGCAATTCTAAATTTTTTGTTATCGTTTTGCAGGATTTTCGTGAATGGAATAGGCCTCGATCATATCGGGGGAAACGCCATTTCAAAGAAAGGTTAACGAATGGAGTGCACTACCCCATTCGGGTCATTTGGAAACGTGCACAAAGTCATCGAAGTCATTTGGCAGCTTTCATTTTCAACAGAGAGTGTGTGGTGGAAGGCATATTATGTGAAGACTTGGAAGCAGCTCCTCTTGTCTTATGTATTTCTTAGAAATCACCTTTATGATTTCTTGCAATCATTCATGGAACATTTGTAGGACTTAATTGTGTTCTCATCTTATACATACCTTTATGGTTTATAAATGGTTTATGCGACTGTGACAAGGATAAATGTTTGTTTTATCCGTATATGTTTCTATTGAATGAATTCATTCACTGTGCCCAGGAGAATTTTTTCATCCTTTAGTAGCATCATGTATTCATTTTGATGGAACTTTAACATAGCTCTAGGAATATGGATGTGTAATTTCAATGCCTTATGTAAAAAGAATTTTTTTTTCATATTCATAAATTTCATTCCATTTCTGTTGTAATATTTTCTAGTTATTTACATGGCATGCTTACTTTCCTCGCACATGTATTTCAAAATGTGGTAGTAAGGAATAAGACACGACGTGTGCGCGTGCACGTCCCATCAAACTACTAAAATTATCATTTTGCATAAATTGCTGATGTACTCATAAAATGTATTGATGCAATCTGAATATTGTTGTATAAATGATAAATAAATTCCTGAAGCAACAATAACTTGTATTTTTTAAATGAGTAATCGCTTCTGCGGTTCAAGAACAAAAACAAGTCCTTAATTATTTGTGAAAATTCGGGGCAAGCGGAACAAATTGTACGAATGCGAAACATTTTCTGGGACTCCTCACCATGCGGGACAAACTATCGAAATCTGGGACTGTCCCACCTAATACGGGAAGATTGGCTGGCTTAAGATAACTCCGTTCTTCAGGAAAGTACTCCTTATATTTACATAGGTTGCTTATTTTGTGCAATAAACTGTAATAATTAGGTGTATTCAGATGTTATACATTTCATTCCTGTGTTTCATACAAGATACAGTAATATACGCTTGGTTGTGAATATCGTTCATATAATAATTTTATGTGATTCTGAATATTTAATTTTATCTCTTATTTAATACACGTATTTTTTGTTTGTGACATGTGCGAAACGCCAAAGCGCGGGGCCCGGGGCAGAGGCCCCGCTTGCCCGGGTCAAAGGGCACTACTGGTGGTCAGAGTGCACAGTTGGGCAGTGGAGGGCCTGCTTACCATAATACTTCAACAGAGCTCTGATTTAGGAGCTGCATGGACAGTCTATATATAGATTTCTATAACGTGTTTTCCAGTTATTGAAATTGTGAGTTAACAAAAGCACCTATGAAGGTGTTCTACCACTCATTTCGAAACATCTTATTTCAGGAAATTAAAGGTTTCCTCTGATATTCTCCATAGTTAAAAACATTAATAGAAACTACTTTAGAGAACGCCATTGGGCAGAGCCAGGACTAGGTATTTGGGTGCACAGGGCAACGAACGTGAATCACATCCCTAGCACAAACCCTGTTTTATGACATGTAAAAAATATTAATTATAATTACTGTCTACTCATTGCCACCAATCTCACTTTATCATGTCATTTCAATTAATTTTATGGTTGCAAATATATGTTTATATAAAATACATATACATACAATCACAATTTTGGCACCCCTAAAATAATGCGCCCAAGGCAAGAACCCCGCTCACCCCACCCTAGTCCCGGCCCTGCTAATGGGCTATTGTAACAATAATTTTGTTGATACTAAAGGCACATGCAAAATAGAGAATCAAGACATTGTGCCATACAACAAATGTTTACTCTATTACTATTTACTGTAGTATACAATTAAGATTTATGCATTTTTAACACAGCAGCTTTTGCTGCTACAAACAAAACGATTATATGGAATTCAGATTCTTGCCCTAATTTCGGAAAAAGCAAACTTTGTGTTTCCAAATATCATTACTCAACAAAATTCAAAAATTTAATAAAATTGTCCTCATCCAGTCAACAAAATTTGTATCAAAGGAAATTTTTTTCTTAATTCCATTAAACCCATAGGTTAAGGACCCCTGTCTTAGGTGTGCAGTAAGTATGTATTATTATACCTATACTATGGTCTATTCCATACTCATGTTCAATATAGCAGTATCTTCTGGGGAAATTCAACTCTAGCAGGTAAAATATTTAAAACTCAAAAGAAAGCAATAAGAATCATAGCACATAAACACCTTAGAGCCCCATCTCGTCCTTTTCCTTCCACTTCCACGTCTTTACATTCCATCTCCATTATGTTTCATTAACTCACATAATGATACCCAATAACTCACTCCATCATGATCATGACACCAGAACCCATAACGACCTCCACATTAACAGTTTCATAACCATATCTGCAGGTCTTGGGCATAGGGGGCGTATGGGCTTACGCCTCTAAAATAAACTACCGAACCCTTATAAAAATATGTGTTATAATAAACTATTCCAAACTAAGATAAAACTGTACATTCAAATTAAACTCCATTAATGAATTCTTAAATGACACCTAACGTCTCCTGTCTCTCATTCAATAACTCCACACAGATCCAAGAATAAATTATTGATTGCATTATTCTTATTATATTATAAAATAATATAATTGTTGAAATGTACATGCACCAAACTGCACTTCTCATTTTTATTTATTTATTATTACTATGTAAATAGAGTGAAATTGTAACATCTTCCTCTATTTCTTTCATATACCCTATACATGTTCTTCTCATGTCCTTAGGCTAATAAATAATAAATAAATATCAAAGTTTGCCATATCTGTATAGTTAAATTATATTTTGAATCTTGTTACCTATGTATGACCTAATAGTGCCTTAAGTAAATTCTCGTGTATTTTGAACCTTGTATTTGACTTGTGTATTTTGACTTGTTTTGCAGTTTTAACTTCACCAATATTATTATTTTTGAGTGAAAGAGTAGTACACAAGCAGTGCCGGATACAGGCATGAGGGGGGGCCCAGGAGTGAAATACAGGGCTCTGATATTTCTCATGCCCATTACCATCCTTGTCCTCCAGCATAAAAAACGTCACACAATGGCATTTAATGATGTATAACACGTCGTAGCCTTATTTAGGAAGTAGTTAACATAAACTTTCAGGGAATAAACCCACTTATAAAAGAAGGGACCTCTGCACTATTAATTTTCCTTTGGACATTGAGAGATTGATAGATAAAACTTCAAATCAAAATGGTCCCCTAATACTAAAGAATGCTCCCTCAAAAAACACTACTGATATATTAAAAAGTCCCCTTGATTTGGGGATCAGGCCATGATGGGACCCGCTAATCGCAGCGCACCTTCCCCCACCCTCATTGAGGGGGTTGCGGGGCCCATCGAGATGCTACTGTGGAGGAACAATGGCACAAAATCCCTTTCGAATTCCAAATTCTATATTTAAATTATCTGTCCATTCATCCTCCAGATTTTAAAATGGAAAAATGAATTGTATGAGCCAACAAAATATGCTTCCATAGGAGCATTTATTACAGAGAGAAAGAGGAGGATGGTTGAAGTATTTACAAAATCCTGGGACTATTTCTGGGTTATTTTAATTTTCAATGCCATGATTTGTTGGAGTTTAAGTGTATTGAAAGTTTCGGTTATAAATTCCATTTGGAAGTGTCCTAAAATAGTGTGACAGACAGATGGACGGAAACACATATTTGGACACTCTGACGGACAGCTCTCGTATTATAATAAGATTATTTTAATTAATTATGTTATTATTATTAAGTAGACTGTTATTACATAGATTATTTCATTCGATGTATTAAATTAGATGTAGGGGTGGATCCAGAAACTTTTCAAGTGGGGGGCGGTCGCGCCTCCATCTATCAAATCTGCCCTTGCCACTGGCCCTATATTTTTAAATCCCCACCCCTCTCAGAATCTTTCTTTCCCTTGATATACAGACCAAATCTGCGGCGTATAATTGAGGAATTCCTTCGGAATGAATTTATGAAAGTACCCAGTGGTGTGCAATGGGGTTAACCCTTAGAGTGCCAGGCAATTATTTCTAGTCGTTTCATGCTCGTGCCAAAAGTGCCAGCAACTAAATATAGTCATGCTGCAGTCTACTTTTTTTTCTTCAAATGGTTCATCTCATTTGTCAGATGGAAGCACCTTATGGTATCCTGTCATAGTAGATGCATCGTAGTCTCCAAATCTACCACCAGCTGGTAGTTTTGGCACTGTTTTCTGTGAAAATTTATTTTAGCAAAGTCACGTTTTTTCGTATTTGATACTCGCAAAATGACGTCGAGCTCGAAAAAAGTTTTTGTACCAGGCGATGATAATGAGCTTTTAGCTCAGTATATTAATTCTATCAGTGATGATGACAATTCAATTGAATTAAGCGAGTATGAGGAATCTACGACAGGTAAGCCATGCCTTACAAATTCGTCTTCTGAGTCAGAGGACAGCGTTGTTTTTCAGCCACATTCTGTTAGATGGAATGTTATTGAAAGGGAAGGTACGGGTGCTGAGAACATGGGAATGAACAAAGATGATAGCAGTGAACGGTCAATTAATCATCCTCCTCAATATGAAGAAGTGAAATCCGGTTATGACCATCCGCCTTCTCATTCATTTCCCTTTATGGAATATACTGGAGCCAGGCATGCTCCTCCACCTGAAGCACAAGCAATTGCCTTTTTTAATTTGTTTTTCACCATATCTCTCTTGAATCTGTTGATACAAAAGACAAACAGATATGCGGAACAATTTTTGGAAGTACACCGGCAGCAGTCTCCACATAGCAGGACCAGAATATGGCGGAAAGTAACAGTAACTGAGATAAAGGCATTTGTTGCTGTATTGCTTGAAATGGGTATAACCAGGAGGCCTACAACATTTTCATACTGGTCAACAAACTCACGCTGTATTCCCTGGTTTGGTAAGATGTTCTCCCGAAACAGGTATCAGTTAATTTTAAAGTTTCTTCATCTCGTAGATAATTCCAAAATTCCCCCAACTACCCATGAGAATTTTGATCCATGTTGTAATATTCAACCGCAAGTAGAGCATGCTAATAGTGTCCTTCGTTTGCACTATTCCCCTCATCAACATTTGAGTGTTGATGAGACTCTTGTAGGTACTAAAAGCCACACTCAACTGTTGCAGTATCTACCGAAAAAACAGCATCATAAGTGGGGAATAAAATTTTGGATTTACCATAGTAAATTATTGCCTGGCATTCTATTGCTACCGTGGGGCTAGGAGCAACGAGGAAAAAAAGAAGCATGGACTCAGCTATGTAGTAGTCAATAAGCTTTTGAATATGTATTGGCAACTACCTAATGAAAGATTTTTTTATTTTATTTTAATAATGATATCACGGGTTTACACCCAATTACATTTGAAATACATTACAAAAATTTAAAAAAATTAAAACACAAGACAAATAAATTAAAACAATTATAAACCTAAATAGTAAATACAAAATATAATATGCTGTCCAAAGGCTATGCTCAAGATAGACTGTAGTATAATATGAACAATGGCATATAAATACAATTTTGAAGTTAACTAATCTTAAAAACGTATGTTGTACCTTTTCAATGAGATAAGAGGAGTTCTGATAATATGGTGACCACACATGAGAGGCATACTCTGAGGTCTTACCAGAGAACAATGAAGTGTCTTTAAGGAAGTAACATTCTGAAACTTTCATGTGTGCCTATAGATAAACCCAAGCATTTGTAAAGCCTTTTTCCCAAAATAATTGACATGGCAAGAGAAAGTTATAGAAGAATCAAAGAGCACTACCAAATTCCTGATCTCAGTTACTCTATTCAGTAATATATCATTTATGTAATACGATTGTAAGATAGGATCTCTGCATTTATGAATGGTAATCACATTACATTTAGAAATATTCAGTTGCATTTTGTTATCATTACACCATTTGAATAAACGATTCACAGCAAGTTGTAATTCATGACAATCTCTTGGGGAGCATACACTTCTAAAAATCTTTAGATCATCTGCGAACAGCAGTACATTTATGCCCTGTACATAATTAAGGATATCATTAACAAAAATGTTGAATAATAGTCGTCCCAAATGGGAGCCCTGTGGGACAGCAGATGTCACATGAAATTTATAAGAGGAAATGGACTTAACTTTAACATAATGACTCTTACCTACTAAGTAGCTATGTAGCCAGGATAACATATTGCCGCCAAGGTCCAAATTTTCCAATTATTTTATTAATAATTCATGGTCAGCTGGTTCAAAAGTCTTGTTAAAATAAGTATAAATGGCATCAACTTGCAAGTTTTGATCTAAAACTCTATAAATGTATTCCTCATAAACTAATAGATTGGTTACAGTGGAGCAATTTGCCATAAAACCATGCTGTTGATTAACAATAAATTTCTTTAAAAGTGGAGTCAATATGTCAAAAGCTAACCCATCAAACAATTGGCAATACATGATTGAATAGATACAGGATGATAATTCATAATATTAGATTTATTGCCTTTTTTATAAATTGGAATAATATAGCTTGTTTTCCAATGATTAGGAAACATGCCTGAAGAGAGAGACAAATTGAAAATTATAAGTAATGGATAGCATAAAGCATTAGAACATTCCTTAATCAAACATGGTGGAACATTATGAGGGCCTGGACCTTTTTCAATATCAGTAGATTTCAGCTTTTTCAAGATAGCATCAGAAGATACTATGCAATTCCTTAAATGTGTAGTAGTGTTTTCACGGCTTCCTGTTCGCATCAGAGATTGGTGTGTAAACACTACTAAAATACTTTGCAAAAAGATTTACAATATCTTGTCTATCATGGGCTGCTTCAGATTGTAAATACATAATATTAAGAATTTCAATGAAGATTCAATATTGTCAGTATAGCTCCAAAAGCAGTATTTAGACAAACTCTTGCATCTAGCACGTAACAAAGAAAAAGCCCTATAGTCAGAAGGAGTTGACACCTTAAATACTCTATGGGCCTGTTTCTTCTCATATACAAGTGATCTCAATTCAGGAGTAAACCACCTTGGAAAAGACCAATTCTTAAATCTAATTTTAGGAACATACAATTCAATTGCACAATATAATATATCCAGTGGTGAGCTAGACCCGGTTCGCACTGGTTCACGCGAACCGGTTGTTAAAGTTTTGGCAGCTCAGCGAACTGGTTGTTAACTTTTTTGCTGGATGCTGAAGAGAGCTCTTGGGCTCTCAGCAGAGACCTCAGAAAACATATGACGTCAATCACGTGATAGACGAATGACTCTGCCCACATGTCTTGATCAGCTAAAATGTGTCGACATATCAGTTTGCGCATGAATGTTCTCTATTGTCTCTTGTTTGTCTATTTTAACTTGGCAACCCTGTGCTCTACATAATTAGTTGCCTTTGATTTGTTAATCTGTGTGCTTGCAGTGTGTTGGTTCCTACAATTTTATATTTTAATATTATTTAACCCTCATAATGAAACGTCAAAAAAGTATTAGTGATTGGTTTCCCAAAAAAGTGACCAAGTCAGTAGTCAATAGTTCTAGTGTTGCAAATGATGAAACATCTGAAAATGTATCTTCAGTTGCCAAGTCAGTAGTCAATAGTTTTAGTGCTGCAAATGACGAAACATCTGAAAATGTCTCTTCAGTTGGGATGGGAGAGGATTTTCATGATTCTGAAAATTTAAATATATTGCCAGATTGTTGGAATTCCGAGCAAGAACAATATTTTATAAAAAAATATGATATGATTAAAAACAAAAAACTCGGCTCTTATCATTGTGCGAATAAGTCACAATTGGGAATCTTTAAAGGAAAATCTTTTCATAATTCTTCTGAATGTCTAAAGTGCAACATTACTGCATGTGGACTCGAGAAAAAAGTTCAGCAAGCTTCATTACAAAAAAAAATGAAAACATTTTCAATCAAATTTTCATACTAACGTTGTAAATGTACTAAATGAAACAAAAAAGGAAACCCTTGTTACAGTTTTTAATAAAAGTAATGAAAAAGATATTGAAATAACAAGTAAAATTTTTAACATAGTTTACAGCTTAGTGAAAAGAAACCCACCAATGTCAGACATGGAGGATGAAGTAGAACTACAAATTAAGAATGAAATCAATTTAGGAAACTGCTTGCATTCGTGATTTTCTGCAATTAGAATTGTAGAGCATATTGCTGAATCAACAAGAAATGAAATTTTCAGTAAAATTATCGAAAACAAATCAAAAATTTGTGTTATTATTGATGAAGCTTCAACAATTTCAAGCAAATCTGTGCTTGTAATTTTTCTAAAATGTGAATTAGATGATTGTTCACCTACAATTTTTCTTGATACGGTAGAATTGGAAGCAACAACAGCAGAAAATATTTATAATGTGTTACGACAAACGTTAAATGATGCAGGGTTTGACACAGAATATTTAAAGAAAGATCTTCCTGCTCCAGAAACAATAAGGAAAGCAAAGCAAATTATGAACACAATTGCAATAAGTTCTGCAGAAGCAGAAAGAGGTTTTTCGTTGACGAATATTATTTGTAGTGATAAAAGAGCAAGTTTAACAACTAAACACATATCATACTTTATGATCATCAATTTGTTGGGGAAACCATTAAGCTTCTGGAACCCGTTAACATATGTCAAATCATGGATGAGAAGTCATCGATCCTCTTTGGATGCCAGAGTTTGTGTATCTAAAACGAAAGCTTACGGAGAAAACAAAGTAGCCATTTGGAAATTATTACCGTAATAATTAATAATAAGGTATGTAAAAGTGTTTAAATTTTTTCAAAAAATTAAATTTAAAAGCATAGAAGTACTTATATTTATGTTTTGCCTAATAATTCATTATTGCTAAAGTTGACTGAGCAATTTAATTTTAATCATGTAGATAATATGATTCGTTGGTTTTAATTAAATAATTCTTCTTTTCTGATTTTAGCAGAAACGTCTTTATTTTTCTAATTAACTATACTAATTAATTGTCATGCAGTTATTGATACCTAGCTAAATCATAAAATACAGACACTTGGAGAAGGTAAATAGCGAGATAATTAATTTAGTTAAAATTGCCAAAGGGTGGGAAGGGTTGTCAATTTTTTGTTGCTGAATTCAGAATTTTTTATACAGAACCCGGTGGTTAAAATTTTAGCAGCTCAG
>JAXCHB010000595.1:0-26672 GCA_036926305.1 Uropetala carovei
TGAAGCTACAGAGGATCATTTTCAGGTAGGAATTACTGTTTTTTCCTTCAAAATAGCTCAAGTTGTTAATTTTGGTGTGACTAATTGACTTTCTATTCAGATATTTATCCTCTAAGGTAAGCTATTAACGATAAAACATTATAAATGTATAACGTATCACGTATTTTTCTGATTCTAAATGCATTTTTATGCTAATTTCATTTAGGGTTCAGGATTCTGTATTCAATAAAAATAAACTTTGTTCTTTCCTGTATAGAACCATCCATGTCTCAAGTTTGTACAATGTTTCTAAGTAATTTTAAAGCACAAATTAAAAATAGTCCACACTCATCCGTTTGTGTCAGTTGAAGGATGCAGGATGTAATGGGAAAGTATTGTGATCACGAAAAAAGTCGACTTTGAGATTTCAATGGAAATACACATTTTGAGGTCCCTAGAACACGTTTAGACTATTTTCTGAATTATCTGTGTGTGTGTGCGTGTGTGTATGTTATTGTGGGTGCTCTAACTCAAAAAGTACGTGCCATATCGGTACCAAATTTCATATATAACACTTTAACATGAGCACAAAGAACTGATTAGTTTTTGGACAATAATGGTTAAGCGGAAGTTGAGGTTTATTCGAAACCCGATTCGGTTTTTGCGATATTTCTCCATTAGAACATCATTATTGTATATACAATTCTATAAAAAGGTTATAGAGAATGTAATTTCCTACAACTTTCATTTAAAACAATTTTCCATAGCAGTTATTGTTTAGGAATTATTTATAAATAATCGGTTTTTTCGGTTTCTGTCAAATATCTCCTTAAAAACGTCGTTATTGGTAATCTAAGTGAAGGACCAAAGTTGTAGAGATTAATATGTCTTCCGGGTTTTATTTGAAACAAATTTTCGTAGAATTTAATTATTTATTCATAATATGCGAGATATTAAAACTAATAATGAAAATCTACCATTAATGTTATCAATAAAGTGATACAATAAATATCACTACATTAAAAAAGTTAATTAGTTACATTAGAAAGGATATTAGAACTTAATAGTTTTTTATATTATTCTTGTAAACATAGCTGAATTAGGAAAGGACGTAACAAAGAAATGCAAGTCGATTCATTTATTTACATGCAAATAATATAACATAGGTATTTCAGAATCACAAAATAGACAATTTTTTAACAATTACAAATTAAATGTTTGCAATTTTTCTTTTTACTTTCTCATACGTAGTAATGGGAAAGTATTGTATTCATGAACAAAATGGACTTCGAGATTTCAATGGAAATACACGTTTTGAGGTCCCTAGAACACGTTTAGACTATTTTCGGAATGATGTCTGTGTGTGTATGTTATTGTGGGCGCTCTAACTCAAAAAGTACGTGCCATATCGTTACCAAACTTCAAATCTAACACTCTTACATGAGAACAAAGAACTGATTAGTTTCTGGACAATAACGGTTAAACGGAAGTCGAGGTTTATTCGAAACCCGATTCGGTTTTTGCGATATTTCTTGGTTAAAATATCATTTTTGTATTTACAATTCTATACAAAAGTTATAGAGAATGTAATTTCCTACAACTTTTATTTGAAACAATTTTCTATAGGAGTTATCATTTAGGAGTTATTTATAAACAATCGGTTTTTCGGTTTCCGTTAAATATCTCCTTAACAACATCGTTATTGGTAATCTTCGTAAGGACCAAAGTTGTAGAGAATAATATTTCTTCCAAGTTTTGTTTGAAACTAATTTTCGTAGAACCATCCATTTAGGATATATTTCGCTATTTCTTAATACCAGCCTACAGCGCCAACACCATGTAGCGGTGAATTCTGTAAACATTCAAAATATACGGCAATGACGTGTCTTCTTTTACGATACGAAATAATAATTTTGCCTTATAATGCTACTCATAATAATTAAAATATCTATACCCCAAATATGGAGAAAGTCATGTGTTGGCCAAATCTGATTTTTTTATTTTTGTCACCATTAAAAATTTTCTCATTCTCTTTCTTACAATAATTATTCAACAGAGTATCCGTTGAAATCCAAATTATTAATTTGACAATTATCTCTGAATCATGGCCATTACTGCATGAATTTTCAGGTAACAATAAATCTTGATTCATTAGGATTTGTAAAGTAACTTCTGCAGCTATGCTACGATGATTAATTGCATTTACAAAAGTGGTATTTCTTGTTAATTTTCCTACAACGATGTAGTTGGTCATGACAATATCCACAACAGCATCATTTGGATAACATAATGCACCCCTATCCATAATGTTAATGTACATGTGATGCATTAATGTCTGCTCTTCATTTACAATCAACATTTCACAATATTCACAATTCATTTTTTTCGAAACAGGGTAACAACAATACCCAGCCAAATACGTGATAACAGGCAAATAATCACCACATTTTTCCACATCAGACTGCTGCACATCCAATTCATAATCAGACACTTCCATTTTCCAAATATTTTCATCAGCACTTAAATTTTCATCCTGATAAATCTCTAACAGAACATTTTAATCTTGAAAGGAGAGGCATAATGTAAGCAGGGATTTCATTCTCAACCTCTTCTCACTTTCGTACATCTGTCTTATGGAAATATTGTACTGACAACCTGCCAGTTGCCTATATTGACCGAATCTTGCTTCCAAAGAGTCTGTTTGAAACTTTCCGTGTAATACATAGGCGAATTTTAATTCCTCCAGGCAGTACTTGGTAATTTCGAGAATCCCATGCGTAGTATGTTTTATTGCACTATGGGTTTCTTTGCTTAACTTCCCGTTGTTACCTTTGAAGTACTCCCTTTTATCCAGCCAGTCTAAAAATTCAATAAAAAATTTACACTCTTTCGGTTCTGGCTTTTATTTAAAGGTAATTGAAAATCATTTTTAGCTCTAGTTCCTTTGAATGGACTTATTCATAGTACACCACCATATGTAAAATATTTTCAAATACTCTGCTGTTTCCAGGTAATGTGGTATATTATGTTTTGGGCCTAATATTATCAAACTTTTAATGACATATTCATTAAAAATTTGCAAAACCAATTTGACATTTTGCCTTTCCAAATTCGATTGGAACAAGGCTTTTAATGAAAGCTTATAAGAATATTTCAGAAGGGATTTCACTTCTGCACTATAAAGAACTTTCAAACTTTGAAAGGATGCAGTCTGCATTTCACAGTCAGTTGTATGGATCACTTCCTCATCAAAAGTAAATTTCGGAAATGCCACGTCTTTGCCAGAACTCTTCTGGCACAACCAGTTATTTCTGACACATTTTAAAATATGCACGGCATCAAAGAGAAAAAATAAAGGCCTGCTATTATCTTTAGGGTGTGGATATACTATCGATACCTTTGGAGGTGAAGCAAATAAGGACAAAGCTTTTTTGTTGATTGCATTGTTATCTGTGATGATGCATATAACTTTGAAGCCAATATTTTCTAACCCCAGCACAACTTTCTTGGAAATATCTGCATTTATAGTCTTCGTTGGAAAAATATGGACAACATCTCTGAACTTGGAAAGAAGACTAGCCACCATAAAAACAGGCACTTTTTGCTGCTTGCATCCCATCAAATGCGGCTCCAACAACATTGCCACCTTTATAATCGAAAAAAGGCTTTAAATGTATTTCATCTACTAACAGCACAACTGTTTTATCCTGAGAAGAAAGGCGGAAAAATTTTTTCTTTATGTACATCAAAAAATATTTATCCTTTTGCTCTAATGCTGGATTTAAATGACATGATGAACTTACAAGTCTTATTGTAGACTCATTAGGCATAATAATTAAACCAGACTCTCGAAGAAATCTGTACCCTTTGGGAGATAAACTGAAAAACAGTGACGAAAACACCAAGGAATTGGCTGAATACCTTAAACCTGACGAAGTCATTAAATAAATTTGTTCACCTAAGAACTTCAACATTTGGCCGTATTTGAAGGACTCGTCTTTTTCTATAGATTTAATTATACATACAATAAGTTCAAGACCTTTTTTTGTAGTCATTTTTGATGAATTTTATCACCAGTGAAATCATACAATGACAAATGCTGTAAAATATCTTCAAAGATATTTACATTGTTCACTTTGAATGGTATTTTAAAATCACCGAAATTATACACTTCTACATCTGCTACATATGCATGTAAAGTGAGGTGAGACTTGATTACTACAGAACATGTAATTTTGGGTAGTGGATCTGCAACGACGTGACACGCAACAATATTGTCACTATTTTCTATAATTGTCCAATATTTTGTGTTAACAAAGCGCATTTTACCTTTTAACTCCTTGAGATCAGAAAATGTTATTTTCTTATTATATGCTTCGTTGTCCGTTACACTTTGAGCCAAAGAAGTGGCAATTGCAGACTCTTCAGCTAGAGTTCTTCTTGTATTAGGACTTGCTCTTGCGAAGGTTGACCCAGATAAATAGGAAGGACAATTTGGTAACTGTGAAGGAATTGAACCTTCGCAAAGGCGAGGAACTTTCAATTTCACTGATATAGTCTTTCCTGTTTTATCATCGAAGGCAGTTGTCTCTCTTCGGATATCTGATGGTTTAATGTGAAGTTCACAAACCCGAAATGAAACCATAACATTCATAAAAATCCTAAATATTTGGTTTATATATAAAAATTAAAATATTTAAATTAAATAATTACTTTTTTTCAATGAAATGAGTACGAAATTAAGCATACCATTCATAAAAATTCTGATTATTTGGATTAATTTTAAAAATAAATATGAATCTTAAATATTATTATTAAATTTATTCGTTAATATTAAACATAAATAGTATTTAATTTTCTCTCGAGGATATGAACATGAAATTAAGTTTTAATTGACAAATACATACGAATATAATTGTAACACACAAGTAAGAATTAAATAAATTTCTAATATTTCTGAAAGATTTAATCCCGATTTTGAATCTTGACGAAAAACAAATTTAAAAATGCAAATATATAAAACTCGACATCGAATTATGTTTTTTCTCTTGGAGCAATAACGGGGACAAAAGAGCATCTCAAAATTGTGATGTCAACAATTTGGGATTTCTTTCTTCGGTTGAGACCGAAAGCCTATAATCGTGCAAAATTTCAATTTTGTAGCTCGTCTGGAAGTGCCTCATGATTTCGTAATTTTTAAACCTAATGCATAAGAATTTTTCATTCGAAATCGTAACATATTATTTACCGATTAAAAGTATAATTTTGCCTTAATTAATCCGTGAAATAACAGTAAATTCTAACTATTCTAAAGAGGTAAATATGTATATTCATAAATATGTATTAAGTTTCATCTGTACAAAAGCTTCACGTAGCATTTAATGGAGCAAAATATTTTTAATAACACATTATTACTGATTTCAGGAGCTGGAAAATCAGACGGCAGATTGGAAAAGAGGACAGTTAAGTGTCGCAGAGGTTAACCTTCTTCCGCTTTATAATGGCAGAGTCGACCGCACATCCATCAGTCTCCCAAAATCTACCAACATCTGATTCAGACGAGGTCCTTCCTATTGACGAGAGATAACGTATGATGCAGCCTCTTTGGCGAAGGAATTAGGAATGGAATATACTCCACCACCACCAGCAAAAATAAAAATCATACCCACCGAGAAACAGCTGAACATATTGAATGGAAAAATCGGAGAAAATGAGGAAACATGGCTTACGAAATTCGTACAGCGCGATGATCTAGAAGGGGTGAAATTTCCCAGGAAATGCCAGGTAAACTATAGTTAGTATACCGTATTTGACCGAATATAGCCCCCCTGTTTTTGGCCAAAAGCGAAGTGCAAAAGTTGGGGGGGGGCTATTTTCGGGCACTAAAAATTAGGTGGGTACAAACAAGTGTGCAAAGCTTCAATAACGATGAATTTCATTCGAGTCAGTAAGTGTTTCTATCCATTGTAAGACTAAACTACTCGGGTTGCGAATATTTATTTGCAAGGCTGATTGACGTCACCATATAGGAAGGATTTTTCAATTACCTGATCACTCTCATTATCGTCAAATTGCAAGTTTTACCGTATTTGCTCATGAAGCCGCGCCCTCGTGTATCCCGCGCACCCCGGTTTTTGGGCCAGCTCTAGGGAAAAAAATTTATTTGAGCCGAAAAAGGGTTTTCTAAATCACCAATTCCTATTTCTCAAAAATGCTACGCTCAAGTTAAGCATCTTCACACTCCTACGTGACGAATTTATTTGGTGATTTCTTTATATCGGTACTAGCAGAAATCTCCTCGGTAGTCCTCTTTCGTTAAACAACTTTTTTTCGTCATACTGGTCATGTTCGGCAGAAATCGCTCCGGTAGCGATCATTCTGCTGTACGTAATTTTCCAGCCATATGGTCACTGATCCCTACCGTAGCGGTCGTCATTTTTTTGGCGAACTAAAATTATGATCAGTGATCATTCAATGATCACCACGGTGGCTATGACCTATGACTTTCATAGACGTATCATAGAATAAAGGAAGCATGCCGCATCTGAACATGGTAGGCGTCGTCTGCCGTGAGAACAAAACCCCCACCAACCCAAACTGGTCGCGCATGCGCCGTGGCCTCCGTGACGATTGTAGCAGAAAGCCGTCGAGTTTGGGGAGCACCCATTAATAAACTTAAAACTCATTTAAAATTTTTATACAATGAATGAAAATGACTAAATACACCGAAATTCAGAAATAGAATAATAGATGCGGCATGGGTGCTAGCTTAACGTATATTTGTTTACCAACATGACATTTGGGAAAAAAGGTGAGCGGCAAATAAAAGAATTCGTGTAAGACACGCACCTCCTCTTTTCCACCAGCATTTTGGGAAAAAAGGTGCGGTGCTTACACGAGCAAATACGGTAATACCAACGAAATTAACCTTGCCCAAGAATGGACTAATTGCCTGGCTAAGCTCGAATTGTTAATTACACAAATGAAAGATAGATCGAAATATGAGCAAAGTGCGAATTTATATTGCTGCATAAATTGGTATGTTATTTCGACTTGCTAATATTGCTGCATTAATTAGTATGTTATTTCGACTTTTTAAAGTTTATTTTTACTCCCTAAAAATGTATTTTTGTTCAATTCCTTGTCAAATATCTCTCTCGTTAGTATACCCTCTGAATTCTGAGGAACAAATCTGAAAACCTTAAAATTCCAATTAGCATGGCGTTTTATCACTCGCTAATTGGTACTTTTTTATTAAATGAGTGCAAGTTTGATATTTCTTCAAATTATACAACATGTTTCATGACATTAAAGTCCTAAAAATGATCGTCCTTTCAGGGTATGAAAATATTTTCTAGATTTGTGTGAGAAAAATGGGTAGGGGGGCTATATTCGGGGGGGGGGGGGGGGGGCTATATTCGGTCAAATACGGTAATTCAAACTCAGTAAATGCAACTTCATAGGACCACTCACGAGAGTCTTGCAATACGAAGACTACGACTTAATATATGATTTTGAGCAGGAAAATGTAGAGAGAATTTGCCATCGGGAAAGTGCCTTGGGTTTGACTGATACTGATGACTTAAGAATATACATCGGGGCAAAGAAATGTGAAAACAGCGTAGACGATTCTGTATCTGGAACTGTGGCACATGAGATGAGTCATGCAGCAATGCATCTTTTATATAAAAACGATGCAAAGCCGTACAGAAAGAATGACACTAAGAAAGAGATGAAATTTGATGGAGTTGTCAGAAAGGTAAACGAAAAATTTATTGAAATTAAAAATGGAACTGTGCCTGGAAAAGAAATGGATGAAATAATTATGAACGTTTTTAGTTATTATAAAGAAGACTTGTGGCATTCAGAATTGATTGTAAGGAGAAAAGGAGGGTACGAGGATTCTTAAGGAACAGGTTCCAGAACTGTATAAATTCTATGAAGAATATGTCCTCCTTGACTGCAAGAGATATTCCGACGAGTCCTTGTACAAGAAACCATTTTTACTCATAAAATCACCTGAATATTGAGACAATAATAGGAATCTAATGTCTCAACAATGACATTCGTTGTCCAGGAAACTTATCAATAAAAGCGCTATATTACCTCTAAATCTGTCACATTTTCGTTAAGTGTGAGTAATTTCGAACGGAATGCGTAAATCAACGATGAGAATAAGAAACTTTGTAAATTCTTCTTTCAAAATTGGTTGTTTTGTAATTCTTTTTTAAATATTTTAATCCCTATAGAAATCAGTGCAACTTTCCTACCTTTCAAAAAATGATAATGGACTACTGGTTTTATAAATTTTGTTCCATCCGTTTCCCGGGCAACGCCGGTTAACTACAGCTAGTAAAGTCACTGTGTATAAGATGTAGAGTTACCTGTTCTTTGAGAACAGGAAGTTTATGAGAACAGTTATTTTATTGAACAGTTTAGGCATCAGAACAGTTCGAAAAGACCTGTTCCGTTCTTTCTGACCCATCTCTAGCGTTAAAATATTAGCATACAAAGTTATTTTGCTTATTGTACATTTAACATACAACATTCGGGATTAAAAAGTAGGCTACGGCCTTCCTATGTGCGAATAAAGTATCTGTTGAAAGTTTGATTGCTCTAGCTTTAACAGTGTGGAAATGCATAGATGCACAAACAAACAAACAGACTTTCATAAATATATAGGAGATATTATACAAGGTAATATCATTACGAAATATTTAAATGTATAACAAATAATCGTAATCTTCAATTTTTGTCTTTTATTTAGAAGTGGAGCGATAAGTTTCAATTAAAGAGACAGAAACGCTATTTATTCATTACAAATCCATTTTTAGAAAGTCGATTTTATAATACTTATTTTACAATATAGATAGGATTTTGCAATGAAATATTACCATTAGATAAGATCTTTTGACCTCATTTCGGAAGCAATATATGTAGTATCAATTAGTAAGGAAAAAAATTGTATTTGAAAAGTAGATAAACAACATCCTAATTCTCCGCACGAAAGTAACTAATATTTCCTCAATATCATGCAAGAGAAAATGGTAATTAAGCCTATGATGGAAGCAAATTAAGCAATTCTGTGTAAAAAGTTGTTGTTTTTAGTGGTTAAAGCTTTTATCGTAACTTTCACAGGAATTTCGGTTAATTTTCTCTCACTATCACAAAATATATCCATTCCTTTCCTTGCTACAATTTTTTTACATTTACATGAATACCCTGCCAAACGCCAGAGGCGTTTGGCAGGGGGTGTCACTGCACCAAACGAACTCTTAACTAATGCCTCTGTTGGACCGTCTTACCGTGTCTGGGAAAAAATATGTGGTATTTCTCGGTTCTAACGACTATTTCGATGTATTTTCTCGTACGCTCTGATGTTCACTAACACCGATGGGTACAATTGTGCCACTTACGTCTTCAACGATCTCGGAGTATTTAAACTTTTGCTTTAAATTAAAGTATTATTAAAGAATTTAACCTCCCTAGTTTATGTAAAACCCATATTTTAATTTTAAATGCCTGTTTATATGAGAGTTAAGCAAAATTGGATCCAAATGGATAAGAATATGAACTGCTTAATAATCTTTCCTAATAGCTACAAGAAAGAAATTTTCCATTGAATTTGATGCAATTAATCAGGCGAATGTTATATCAGGGAATTATGATTATGTTCACTACCTATAAATGAGTTAAATAGAGACGCCAGTTGAGAGGTAACTTATAATCAGACACGGATTTCACTTGGCGATTAAAATAATACACAAAGGAACTGATAACACAAAAAAATCTGATGAGGCCAACACATGACTTTCTCCATATTTGGGGTATAGATATTTAAATTATTATGAATAGCATTATGAGGCGAAATTATTATTTTGTATTGTAAAAGAATACAGTCATTCTTATTGCCGTAACTTAGGTATATTTTGAATATGTTTACAGAATTCACCGCTACATGGTGGTGGTGCTGTATACTGAAAATTATGAAAAAGTTGAATATTCCCGAAATGAATGGTTCTACGAAAATTTGTTTCAAACAAAACTTGGAAGAAATATTATTCTCTACAACTTTGGTCCTCACGAAGATTACCAATAACGATGTTTTTTAGGAGATATTTGACGGAAACCAGAAAAACCGATTATTTATAAATAATTCCTAAACAATAACTGCTACGGAAAATTGTTTCAAATGAAAGTTGTAGGAAATTACATTCTCTATATCTTTTGTATAGAATTGTATATACAATAATGATGTTTTAACGGAGAAATATCGCAAAAACTGAATCGGGTTTCGAATAAACCTCAACTTCCGTTTAATCGGTATTGTCCAAAAACTAATCAGTTCTTTGTGCTTATGCTAAAGTTTTATATATGAAGTTTGGTAACGATGTGACAAGTACTTTTTGAGTTAGAATGCCCAAAATCACATACATACATACACACACAGACAACATTCCGAAAATAGTCTAAACGTGTTCTAGGGACCTCAAAACATGTATTTCCGTTGAAATCTCAAAGTCGACTTTTTTCGTGATCACAATACTTTCCCATTACATCCTGTATCCTGCAACTGACACAAACGGATGAGTGTAGACTATTTTTAATTTGCACTTTAAAATTACTTAGAAACATGGTACAAACTTGAGACTTGGATGGTTCTATACAGGAAAGAACAAAGTTTATTTTTATTGAAGACAGAATCCTAAATCAAATTAGCATAAAAATGCATTTAAAATCAGAAAAATACGTGATTTGATCAGTTTTATAACAGTACCGAATATAAACTACCATGACAACTCCCACTGCTGCTGAAGTTAAGAGTCAAACATTAATATGGAGAAAATTTTAACATGTTTCAATTTGTGTGTGCGATTTTTGCTTTGGCAATCAAATATTTGTTGATTTTATTGAAATGTTACTAATAAACAGTTTTTAATGATATTTTTGTGTGGAAAACTGTCTTTAAAAGTACGTAAGTAACGTAAATAATTAGAGGTAGATTTTCCATAAATTGCAATTGGATAAATCGTTTCATCGTTTCCGATGTATTGTCGATATAAACTATTTTCTCGTATTAAATAAAGTAAAAAAAACTCATATTCACCTGTAAATATCCATCTGAAGGCGAGCTGGGTTCCATAGGCTCAACTTTGATTTCCGCACACCTCTCCTGAAAGACATTGGCACCAATGTTTTATTAATTTCTACTTATTTATTCATTTTTAGTCAATATACGTTCAGAAATTTAATAAAAACGTTTGCTGCTTTAGCCTACCAATTTAGATTTTGTACAAACTTTCGAAAGAGAATTATATAGTTTACTTAATGGCTAAAAATTAAGCCGTGTGGCGAAGATAGAATGTGCAAACTACAGTGATTGGAGTCACATGAAGAAAAAACTCCTAAACCGTAAAATCGACCAAAAAAGTACTCAATAAGGAAATAGGAGAGGAAACAAGTTAGGAAAGTATACGGCGTATCACAAATGGGCACATTTTGTGCAACAGAGTATGTATTTGAAAGAAATAATACAAATACCTGTACGTAAGAGAAATAGCATTTTAAAGTTCTTTTCTTAATCAAAAATAATCCATTTCCTACATATTTTGTAAACACTGCATGCACACGTAAGGAAATGAAATGTATTATTATTGAGATTGTTTATGTCAGCAACGACGATTAAATAACCATGCAAGAAATAAGTTCAACTTTAAATAAGACATTCTTGTTTTATTTTCTCGATAATGGCTACTCCTACAATGAAAATGTATAGGAAAAGAAATATTCTACTTTACTAGTTCTACAAGTTTTATTTCAAAAATATTTTGATATGAGCAATACTTTACGAGATAGGATGGAAAGTTCATTTTTCATCACCTGATTGACTTACGTGATTCATTTACGCGACCTTCTTATTGCCTTTGACTGTAAGTCCTTAACATCAAATTTAATGAAAATTTATTCAGTTTTAAGCCAAGAACGAACATGCAGATGGACGGAGGGATGGACCGAAGCTAATAGGTGCTCACGCTGGAACCCAGAAGTTAACATAATGAATTTACCGTGCATAAACAATGACGAACTTGCAAATAAACATCATTTTCTTGATAATAATAACAGTTGTCATGCTAAATACAGACTCCATTATTGTCCATTAATTTAAACGAACCTGCAGATGGACGGACGGATGGACAGTAGCTAATAGGCGCTTATGCTGGAAGCGAAACGCACCTAAAAACACTAATCACCATTTGCCAACTACAGCACTGTAACTTTAGGGTTTTAAAATTATTAAACAACCTATAGTCCTTGATGCTTTATTACTTCTGACAATCCATCAGACGTATTAACCTCGTATCTTTGTACAAACTGTCCTTCCATTGGCTTTTCCTCACCATCGTTAACTTCTTCCTGAATAAAAGTAAAATGCCCATCTCATAAAATTATGAAAAATTTCAATGTGTTATACATTTATAATATTTTATCCTTAATAGCTTACATTAGAGGATAAATATCTGAATAGAAAGTCAATTAGTCACACCAAAATGAACATCTAACGCTATTTTGAAGGAAAAAACAGTAATTCCTACCTGAAAATGATCCTCTGTAGCTTCATAAGACTCAGCTTTGATCCAGACTCCTTTCTGAAAGATAACAACATGAAAATTTCATTTACAATTCAATTTTTATAGTGAATACAATACGTACTCTATACTACATACAACAAAACCTCTATTTAACACTTATATGGGACACTAAATCGGGATAAACACTAAATCGGGATAAACACTAAATCGGGATAAACACTAAATCAGGGTAAACACTAAATCAGGATAAACACTAAATAAAGGTAAACTAATTCAAGTAACAATAAAATAACTAGATGCCTACGAAAGCATGCTCATTGAAAAACACAAAGAAACCGTTATTTATTTTCATACGGGTATATGAACCCAATTACAAAAATTTTTCAAAGATATGGATGAATATGATACAAAATAGATCACATAAACAATATATCTAAAATTTAAATTTCCACAAATAAAAATGTACTTTTCATAACTATCAAATGAGGAACAAGTACATATAGATTTGGTGTTAAATTTATTTTTAATAATGAAAAAAGATGTTTTATAGGTTTATAAAAACGGAAAATGGTAAATACCAAGGCAATGAGGTCAATGCTCTTAAATGGGAACTGATCTCGTATGCTGTACCATTTGAAATTTGTAAACCACATACATATGATAAAATTTCCTAAATAAAACTTTTCAAACATAGAAATAATTTTTCATTTATATCAATCATCTTAAATTGTTGTCATGTCCATTTAAAACATAACCCCTAACAATGCCTGGTAATTTTGCTAGTTTAAATACATTTCAATTACAGTAGACCCCCGACTTACGACGGCTCGACTTGCGACCCCCTGCTTTTGCGACCTTTCTAATAGTAAATAAGACCCCCACAGTAATGACCAAAACTCGTATTTAAGACTGCGACTGCGAGTAGATTGGCAACACTGAGTGAATGCGTCGATCGGCAGCGTGTCAGCCGACTCAGTCTGCATCTGCGCCTAGAGCGAACACATCTCTTTTTGGAACGCTCTTCACTTTTTTGTCAATTTTCTCCAAATTTTAAAATTTTTTCCCCTTTCACTGTTCATGAGAAGGGGAAATGTGCACAGGATGTTAAATCAAGAAAAAAGTCAAGAAAATCCATCGCTTTGGAAATGAAGCATGAAATTTTGAGTCAACATGAGTCGGGAATGAAAGTGATTGAGCTCGCATCCAATCACGTAATGCTTTTTGAAGCTTAATATCTCGCAAACGACTGAACCGAATTTGATGAAATATTCAGGTTAGCATTATGATATAACAACAAAGAGTTTTAATGTATCGAACTCGAGATCAAAGACCCAGGTTCGACTCCAGAAGATAATTTCCATTTCACATAAGGTAACACGTAAAATCAGTTTACAATGTGCAGGCTTTCATTCTCTTTAAAATTAAAATTAGAAAGAATTGACCTACAATCTTCAGATATAAACCATTTTAAAGAAAACATTATAAAGTTTCTGTTCATCTTTTTCCACCTACAATTCAAAATTTCTCAATGTAAACGTTTAATTTACACAGTTTGAGGAAATGTATCCAGTTTAAGGGCACGTTGCCTTGCCTATCAATTCCATTGTTAGACCTCTATATTATATTGTTAATTCAATCCTTATTATGGGTATAAACTTGCTTTGAATGCTTTTAATAGGAGAGAGAGGGTGAGGCAGAGAGAGGTAGAGGGGGGAGCGAGAGGGAGGGGGAGAGAGGGAAGTAGAGGGGGAAAGAGGGTGTGAGAGGGAGGGGGAGGGAGGGGGAGAGGGAAAAGGCAACTATTTCAAGTTTAACTAAAGATAGCCCGTCAACAACAAAATATTCACTGCAAATGTTGTATATGACAAAATATTTCATATGTAGAATTGCGACATTAATTATTTTTAATGAAATTAATAATAATCTATCTATAATTCTTCCGTCCTCAAAAAATAGGAAAGCTTTATCAACTTCTATAAAACATTCCACTTTATATATTTCAAAAATTACAAGTTACGTTAAAAATTACTTTAAAATTCATTTGAAGTTAACTGCAACATCTGCTTGTATAAAAAAATGAAAGAAATCCTAAAGTATATTCGATTCCAGTCTCGCAGAGGAAAATATTGCTAGAAATGCATAAAATAATAGGTTAATATTAAAGTATAATAAAAATAATAAATTACTACTCAAACGCCCAATATCCATCCACTGCTTATGACAAATCCAAAGAAATCCTTATATCCATCGCTGCATCTGGAGTTGATAACACAAAAAGTTCTCGATGTACGTCAAATGTCCGTTCCTGAAAATTGGGATTCATTGCCAAATGGCATGTAGCAAGATAAAAATCTAACATATAACAATATCACCATAATTATATAATTTTAACAGATATGACATGAGATAATACTGCTTATATAATTACATTAAGCAGTAATTTTGCAGTCAATAACATTTTTATTATAAATGTAATATAAATTAATCTGTACGAGTTTATTACAACTTACTTTCATTTCTACATATAAAATAAGTTAGAGTAATATTCACCGATGCTTTAAGTATTAATTAATCGCCATATTTCATCATTTTCTTTCTTTCAATCCATAAATTTCCATATCTTAGACTCCTATAGTCTTCCCTTTCCTGTCGGACATTGGAATTCCAGACTAGAATACATTCCTATATTTGCAAAAATATAGTCACCGTTAAAATTTTTAAATTTGCTTATTTTGGTCCAAAATTCAACGTATTTTTCACAGTTTAAGAGATTACTTTTCTCTTCTTTTGAAAAATATGCTTGTAGCATATTTAATTCAGAGCCAGCTTTTATTGTGTCTATTTTATTTTTGAATTTGTTTAGTATTTGTGTAATATCGCATGTTAAACTTTCGTTGATAAAATCTTACACAGGTAAGTTTAAATTGCTCATTATCATTTTTATCACGGTACTTTAATAACTCCATAGTTCCTGCTACAACTTTCACTTCATTGATAGAAAGCAGTATGTGAGGATCAAATATATTTTAATTATCTAATTTTTCATCATCACTAAAATAACAGGGTTTGACAAAATTTGTACATAACAATCATAGAAACCTTCCGCATTCTGTATATAAAATATCTACGAGAACTTTTTTGGATTGGAACATAGCATTGAACTGATTAAAAAAATGCAAATATGCCTTTACGTACGGATTTTGCATTTCAGCAAATATTAAATTTCCAACCGGATTTTTATCCTCAAAGGAAGCTAGCCTAAAAAGTTCATAAAGCACATCCCATTGCTCCAATATTCGATTAACACAATTTGATAATGCTAACCATCTGGTTTGACCGGGGCTGATGATTTTTAATTTAGAAGTATGCATATATTTCTGAAATTCTTCTAAAATACACTGGCGTTTTGGGCTTCGCGAAAAGTAATTTGAAATATTTTGTTAAAAACCTTCAATATTGCCAGGTATTTCTTGTGAGGCAGCTGCTGCAATTAGATGCGCCAAATGACAAATGCAACCATTTACAGCAACATCAGAGTTATCATTTAAAAGATAATTTTTAAAAGACTCTTTCTTTCCCATCATTACACTGGCATTGTCTGAACAATACCCGACTATATTTTTAATATCTAGGTCAAAATCTTTCATGCATTTTACAAAAAGTGAATACAGACCTCTGGCTGTGCCCTCGTCTAAAGCTGTGTTTTTAATTCTGAATTATAATTGTATCTAATTAATATACACAGTAATCTGATGTTACTTATATCAGTACTTTCATCTACAAGTATTGAAAAATTGGTATCTTTTAATTCCTCACGTAATTGTTCCTTAATTGTGGCTGATAAAACGTTTTTAACAATACTTGTACATTTAGTGCGATTTTAACATTTTTAGCAATAGCGAAATCCTTAAAATTAAGCTTCGCTACTTCTATTATATGGCCAATGGAATTGAAGCTAAAATTATGTGTGGCCACTAGTAAACTGAACCTAATGTCAGCCACGACATGATCCTTTCGCTCATTTGCATATTTAAATACTTTAGTAATATCTACTGTCTTGTCCAAACTTTTAACATTTGTAAGATGCCTCTGGCTGGAAGAATGTTTTATCAAATCACTTCTTTTGCTCCCTAAAACTACATTGCATGCCCTACACTTCGCTTTAGTTGTGTCTGAGGGTACAGGCTCCAACCAATTTGAGAAAATTTCTTCTTTTAACCAACTTTTGGAAAATAGTTGCCTTCTGCATGTACTTTTTCCTTTAGAAAGCTCCCCTCGGTCTGCCATTTTCCTCTTTGGAGTAGAACCACTTTCCAGGTCCGAATTCGACTCATCTTCACTCACAATGTTTTTTATCCATTTATGGCTGCTGTAAATACTGTATAAGTTACAATCAGTACTTACATAGAGAGGCTGTTTTAGCTATTTCAATAACACCAAATATAAATAATTTAATACGTACCTAGTTGCTTTAACTTGCAGGGGAAAAATCGGTGAAAATTGATTTTGTCCAGGTATTGTAATTTTCTTAAGCTCTTGGCAGAATGTCCCTCTTAAGAAATCAATTTTTTAACCATCTGGATAGTAAAACAAATAAAAATAAAATTATGGGTAAACTGAATACCCTATCACAATACTTATAACATTATATTCAAGAAAATTACCGAATCTTCGTTTGTCTCCTTGTCCGCTTCTTTTAATTTCTCCGTTTATACCTCAAATGCCTTATTTTTGTTGTCTCGTTTACTGTAGTCGATAGATTTTATCTTCCTTAAACAAACTCTTATACAACTCGTTAAATAGCGTTATAAATTCACGGAAACAATTCCTTACGCCAGTCATATTGAGATGAATTGTACATAATATACAGACCGGAGTGAGAAATAAACCGTGAGTAGATCCTGGCCCAACCTGGGATTCCCCGAATTGAGGGAACCGCGTCACCTGTAGGCCAGATAAAACAGTCATACATTGTCGCCACTACACTACAAAATAGAAAACTGCGTAATGTATATAATGTTAAATAAAAATCTGCGAAGTTGACACGAAAACTAAAACTATTTTTTAATTTCAATATAATATTTCAAAAGTAGCAATTTTTGAATCGCCGCCGCTACGACTCACATAAGCTGAAATACCGCTACGCGTAGCGGAATTCAGCTACCGTTGGCAACAGTGGTAGGAAGTTGTTCACATTTAGTTCAGTATCAGTACGCTAGAGCAGATAGGGCGATCATATTTATATGATAAAAATGGTACAGTTCTCCATTCAAAAACAGGGAAAAAATATTATTCCTAATGGCGTAGGCGGTGCCTAAAATTCTGCCAGTTCTTCGAGATGTGTCATTGTTAAATCCTCACCTGAGATGAGTTTGATGTTTGTATCGAGGTTGAGAATTCTAATCGCGAAAAAATAAAGATTTCGCTATAGAGGGAAATCTTTCACACGAATAAATATCAAAATTATTTTTTAATGAATACGAACTTTCGGGTCCACGAAATTTCGTACTCGTTCCCGCGTTGAAAAATATCGATTGGATGAGTCGACGGAACGTAACATCGAATCCAGCTGTTAACAGCTGTTAAGACCGCGGGAATAGCTGTAAATGGCCGACGTTCGTATTTGACGTGTGTTTTTTGGCTAGGAAAGAGAGGTTCTTCTTTTTAAGTTTATAAAAACTAACACGAAGGAGTGTAGACACAAGTTTACTGTATGCAGGCTTTGCCTCTGCGAGAGTGTGAATTTCATTGATATTTTCCAAGTATACGAATGGTCAGGTTACGTTGCAGCCGAAGTTATAAAAGATCTTGAATTCCAGGTGAGTGTTATTTGTTGTATTTTACTGTATTAGATTCTTTTCTGCGCTGTAGTTTATGGTATTTATCTTTCATTCATCGAAGTGTTGGTTGTATGAGAACTTTCAAAGTTCATAAGTAGTATTATTTATTTACTTCCAATCGTAAAATAAACGAAATTACAAATGCTTACGATTACAGTTTAGATATATAATTTGATGCATTATATCATTCGATAAAAGAAAATGCGAAAAAATGAAGGAATTGTACAAAACCTACTATTATTTATATTTATTTCCACTTCCAACCGTTCGTGATTTCAGTATCAAGATTTCACTACATCGGATTAATATTTATCGGTTGCCGGGGCGACGAACTATTATTACAATGCCAATCTCTACATAAATATTTTGAAGAGAGAGTTTGTTCAGTATAAAATCATACTTTGCGATTACCTACAGTTGCAAAATTTTACATAAACAATCCTGCTTCTTAAACTAGTCGAATGCACCACTTTTCACACGGGAATATGCTGGTTAAAGGTTTAAATGACGATTTTATTATTCCGTATTGAATAACATGGGAATGCCTCGAATTCAGAGTGTAGGAGTTTTTTCATTAGCATATTAAAAGGTGTTAGAAATGAGATATCGACTCGAAGTGAATACCATATTGAATAAATTTACTTATTTGTATGGTGGAATTTCGGTTTGAGTTGTAAGTTACCCGAAAATTGTTTATTTTCAGATTTTCAGCGTTTTTATCGACATATAATTCTCCATGCATAGTTTTCTTTCGAGTATGTCACCTGTTCTCAACGTGATTTTAAACATCGACGAATAACGCGATATTTAATTAATTCTTTTATTTCTCATGTTTTATGACCTTGAATGGCCTTTTGCATTACATTAGAAGTTATAAACTATATATTCAGGTTATCGTGTTCTGCGGAAGATGTAACGAATGAGAGATAGATTTGTTGTAGCGACGAAAGCAAACATGCAATACAAACCAAGCTCGTAACATTTTATCTTATTGATTAATGGTATTATTATGAATGCATGTAAGGTGTTTGTTTATTAATCTGTATTTATTTTTATGAATGTCTTTTAAGATTTTTATTATCTGTTTGTATTTTAATTCCTGTGATTCTTTATATGTATTTTCTTTTTAAATCGTATATCAAAATTGTATTGTGAAAATGAATTTATTATTATTATTAATGTATTTTGTCGTTTGGTAAAATTTACCCCCTTTGTCAAACTAGATGTGACAAATCAAATTTCAATATAATACAAATATAATGATAATAACGATATAATTAGCATTTTTGGTGAGATTTATTAAATGTTGACAATGTGCCATTCGTATTTTCAAAACAATACCTTTTGTGTAATGACTGTCCTTCATTTATGGCTGAGCATTCTTAGCAAAACTGGATCTTACGTGAATCATACAATAGGAAATGCAATTGTTTCATGTTGCGCTGTAGTAGATTCACTAAATCCATTGTAATTCAATGGCTGCTTATGCTAGTATGAAATGTTTTTATAATAGTTACTGTCAATATGATCACTTGTTCTGTCTATAGGTTTCCGAGATGGATGTTTATCCTCATGTAATATGCTCCATTTGCTTGGGAAAGTTGACGGACTTCAAACAATTTAAGGAGCAGTGTCTGGATTCCAGGGACACCTACATTAAAGAGTTTGCATCGGACGAAAGGCACGCCGAACATTCAGTAGATGTTGTAAGCACTATTTCTTTATGTTTTTTATAGATTCTTTGAATTGAATTGGAGATTTTAATACATATAGTTGTTTTGAGGACCCATGAGTTCATTTTTACTATATTCTTTGTCTGTGGTTGTATGTGTACCTGAAAAAAACATTTTGGGCATTCTAACTATGTTATATAATAATAGCCGTCATCCGTTGGTTGGTTGGTTGGTCACGCTATGCAAACACTAATAACTCGAGAAATAATAATGATAGAAACTCGAAATTGGGTAGGGATGCTTGATTAACACTTTTTCAGGTGATGACGAATTTAAATCATGAAAAAATTCCTTGGTTCGTCTCCGAGGGAGGCATTTCCTTTTCCCATTACTTAACATGTAAAATGCGATATTTCGACGTGCAGGCTTTTATTCATTTCGAAATTAAAATTAGAAGAAATTAACAGACAACCTTCGGATTTGAACCATTTTGAAGAAAAAGTTATAAAGTTTCTTATTCCATACGTCTTTTTTCGCCCACATTTCGAAATATTCCATGTTAAACGTTAAATTTGCATATTTTGTGGAAATCTCGCCATTTTAACGTGATGTTGCTATGTGGACCATTATCATTGTTAGGTTCAGTACGAGAGAGAGAGAAAGGAAGGGGAGAGATTGGCGTGTTTTGTGGAAAATAAGTATATTAACGTAAATATAAAAAATTTTAAGTATCGAGAGTGTAATTTTAGAAAAATTGGAAATAAATAGCATTCTTAAATTAAATTCTTTGAGAACCATACGTGCTTACGAATTTACATTGTTATTCCTCGAATTAATTTCGTAACAATGGCCGAAGTTTGGAAAAGAATATAAATTAAAATTCAATTAAAATTAAAAGGACATTTAAAACTGTTAACAGGCAATTTTCGAAGAAACAACAGTGGATCTCTTAATGAATTGATCTGTTTTCATAAAGGAATTTTGGTGCTAATTTAACACAGAGTAAGTTCTAATGCTTATAATCCATTTAAATCTAATAACAGTGGCTATTATAGTTTAAAGGAAGAAATTTATTTATTCACTTTACAGAATGAATTAATTTTAGGCTAGCATTGCCTATTATAAAAGGAGTTACTTTGGAATTTACAGTATGTAAAGTGGAAGTTGTACTGAATTGTCTCAAGTATTTTGGGTACTTTCGTGTTAACGGGAATACGTCAAAAAATAAACACGTACTGTTGTGATATGTTACGACGTATTTGTTTGTTAATAATGCGTAACAACGGGGGAATTACTTAAAAATCACACTTTTTTGAAACTTATTTATTAATAAAAGCAACATAATTACTAATACAATCTAAATTTATGTTACCAGGGGGCCAATATGTCTTTATGGCCTTTAAAATAGCTGGAAATATGTCGATTTCTTTGTAATGTTGTCGCCACATGAATCGTTCTGCTGACAGGCATCCGCGTTGCATTTCCAAAATATTCTGTCGCAGAAGTAAAGTTTCATAATATGATCCATCTTGCACATTCACCCTTTAGATAGAATACCATGGTCTTGAAGCAAAGATACAGCTTCTTCTTCACTCCTCGGCAAGCTCCACAAATTCATTATTAAGGGATCAACGTAAATATCTTAACGAGATTTGTTACGCATTGTTAACAAACAAAGTATCACAACAATACGTGTTTATTTTTTGAGGTATTCCCGTTAACAGGAAAGTACCAATTCAAAGCAAAAATCAATTTAAAACTATTGAAAGTTGTTGTTTCGGAAACTGAGAAGTCCAGAGTGGTGAGCAGACGCTAAACGATATTAAGGTACATTTTATTCCAAAATCTATTTAAAGTATTATCAGAGGCAACTGAAGATTGAACAAATTTTTTTGTTACCGGAATTCTGCTTATTTCATGAAATTGAAATGTTAATGCATTAAACCATTAAAATCTGTTAAGAGTGGCTATTTTAGTTGAAAGAAATATATGTACATAGCAGGTACTTTTATTCACTTTTCAGAATGAATGAATTCTAGGTTAGCATTGCATATTATAAAAGGATTTTCTTTGGAATAAGAAGTTTCTTATGTGGTTATTTTAACTGAATTGAATCAAGTTCTCTTCTAAGTTTGAACTCCATTTAAAAGTGGTGAAAGTGGTTGTTTTGGAAAATGATAAGGCAAGAATGCTGAGCAGACGATAAACGATATTGAGGTACATTATATTCCAAAATCTATTTGAAGGATTATCAGGGGCAATTGATGATTGGACCAATTTTTTGGAACCGTAATTCTGCTTATTTAATGAAATTGAAATCCTAATGCTATAATCAATTTAACACTAGTAACAATGGCTATTTTAGTAGAAAGAAAGGTACTATTTTATTGACAAGGAATTTCTGTGAGATTTTAGTTAATTAATTAAAACAGACTTATAATATAGAAATATTCGATGGTTAAAACAGTGCACAATTTTATTCTTGCGATTTTCACATGTTGCATTGACGACAATTTAGATTCATTAAACCCGTTGAAATTCAACGGGCACTTATGCTAGTTAAAATATAGATACAAAAAAGATATTTACAAGATAAACCGTTTCGGCCAAGGTTGTTTGTGGACGTCTTAGGTTAGGATTAGAAAGACAGTACATAACCATAGCAGCTGATCAATCTATAATACAAAAAAATCTGATGTGGCCAACACATGACTTTCTCCATATTTGGGGTATGGATATTTAAATTATTATGACTAGCATTACGAGGCAAAATTATTATATATTACTCTCTACAACTTTGGTCCTCACGAAGATTACCAATCACGATGTTTTTAACGAGATATTTGATGGAAACCGATTATTTATAAATAATTCCTAAACAATAACTGCTATGGAAAATTGTTTCAAATGAAAGTTGTAGTAAATTTCATTCTCTATAACCTTTCTATAGAATTGTATATACAATAATGATGTTTTAACGGAGAAATATCGCAAAAACCGAATCGGATTTCGAATAAACCTCGACTGCCAGTTAACCGTTATTGTCGAAAAACTAATCAGTTCTATGTGCTCATGCTAATGTGTTATATATGAAGTTTGGTAATTATATGGCATGTACTTTTTGAGTTAGAGAGCCCACAATAACGTACACACACAGACATCATTCCGAAAATAGTCTAAACGTGTTCTAGGGACCTCAAAACGTGTATTTCCGTTGAAATCTCGATGTCGATTTTTTTCCTGATCACAATACTTTCCCAGTACTTCGTATGGCTAAAGTAAAAACAAACAAATATATTAACAAAATATACAGAAAGGACATTCAGGCATACATAAACTCAAATAGCAATTTCATTGTAAAAACGCACCCCCCAAAAAATTCTGCATTTAACAAATAATGCCACCAATAAATCCCTTGATGTTGCACAAGGTAGGGAAAGGAGGTTAGTATATGAAGAGGTACTTTTCAGTACCCCTTCAGTATATTTGCCAATGCTCCCTTTATGGATGGCATCGGGGAAAATAATTTGGAATGCACATTCCCAGCCCTCAATTGCCAAAAAGATATAATCTTTTGGCAGCAAAAGGTTGCCAAAATCCCCACCCAATTCCTCATAGCCCTTCAAATAAGAAAAGTACTCATGTTTGCTGGTCACCATGGTAGTAGAAGGACTTAGCATTGCTTCCTTGCAAGATGAACAAGCATGCCGCTTGAAAAACATCTTACACAGAAAGCCAGATACATAATATATAACATTTAACTGTTCTAATTCTAAATTAACATCAACAATATCATTAAAATTAACATCTACTTCCTGAAAATCAGATCTACAATTATTATTACTACAATTATCACTACTCTTAGAAAGAAAATCACCAATCCTAACTAAAAACTGCTCTAGATCTAACTTACAATTACTAGCATTAGACAATTTGGAAAGAGAGGTGAGCAACAGATGCTTGAATCCTCTTCCAAATTGTATTACTATTGGGTTATCATTGCACCCGTGTTGCTGTCGGATCACAGAGAACATATTTTCTAAGGCATCCTGATTCAAAACTCTAGTGCAAAGTTTTGGGATACCAAAACGATCCTTTAACCCCTTAATGCCTGAATTTCTATTACATTTAAAAAATTTTTTTTTTGATATTATTTTATTTATTTTAATATTGAAGATTATAAACAATTTATAAAAAAAAAATGTTTATATATTGTTTATGGGTTTGATGCTTTTTTGCGACACCAGGCACATAGTCATAAAATTCAAAGAAAAAGAAGTCACATTATAAACAATTTTATTCATGAAAATCTCTGAAACAATTATTATTTTTGTTTATACAAAGATGTATGTTACATTTTGAACATTTATATACAGTTTGTCCTTTACAGTTTGGTCTTTTACATCTCTGTCTAGACTCTACTACCAAAGGCCAATGGCCAACTCCATCTCTTCGAACTTCTGGTATAGGTATACTCTGTGCAGGACCACGACGTTTTTTTGCTTGATACTCTCTTTCAATGGAAGATGATGATGGACGTCCTCTCTTTTTAATTGTAAGCTCTTTTCCCTCCTTACATAGTCCTGCAGCAATTGCAAGTCTCTTTGCTGATTTCCTGGAATACCTATTGATTCACAATCACGACGGTATAATAGCCAGCTGTTTACCACTGAAAGGTCAACAAAGTGGAAAAAAGCTTGTGGTACCAGTTTCTTGACTTAATTCTTATCCTGTAATATGCTATGAGAGCATCTAGTGCATCAACTCCTCCCATGAACTTGTATACCGAGATGGCTCTTGGGCACATTACATCCACTACCATCTTTGTTTTTTGTCCCATCTTTTGACCATGCCAGTTGGAAAAGCACTAGCAAATGAGCTGGCAACTGTCACGCTTCTGTTATCAAACCACTTGAGACATCTCATTTCAACATTATCCACAACAGCTCTTTTTTCTTCAAAAGTTCCACTTCCCTTTTTCTTCATTTCCTTATCCGAGCTAAAACTACATCCTTGAAGGCGATTCAACTTTACTGTTCCTAATGCTAGCTTCCTTTTTTTTGCCAGTGTGACAAATAATTGCAATGATGCAAACCAGCTGTCAAAGAATATCAAGTGATTGATGCCTCCTTGTACTCCTTGAGTCAATTTTACTACTATGTTTCCACTGGCACCAATGTCAGGCTCACCTGGGGCTGGTTCTATCTTGCCTGAATAAATTTCAAAATTGAGTGTCAAGCCATGTACATCACGGAGTACAAATAATTTGTATCCCCATTTATAAGGCTTTTTGGGGCAATACTGTTTTATAGCAGGCCTTCCTTTGAATGGCACCATTTGCTCATCAACCGATAGCATTTGCTTCTTTTCAATGGCTTGAAATTTTGGCAGAAGAATGTTTATCAAAGGTCTAATTTTGAAGAGTCTATCTTTATTTAAACCATTCCTATTTGGATGGTTGTCATTATTGTTAAAATGGATGTTTCTTTTTATAAATTCCCACCGATCTCTTGACATCACATCTGCAATATGATTGATTCGGCATTCTGAAGACCAATACATACGATGTCTAGGCAGATGAAATATTGGCATATATAAAACAGTTCCTAAAAATTGTTCCAATTCCTTAACATCTAAATCTAAATGAGAATTAGGATTTCCCTGACAACAAAACAAATTACTCTCCTGAACAATGTGCCCCAGTAATCCCTCATCAAAAAAATACCTAAGGTACTGAACTGGAGATTTCAGTTCTTCAGTGGAGCACAAATTTCCGTCAAACAAGGGCAAACCTAAAGCAGAATTCTGCCCTCTTGTCTTCTCCCACACTACTTTATGTATTTTTCTTTTGTTGTTGCGACTAACTTCCTTCCTGTTGCCACAGTCATTTTCCTTTTCTGTGTCACTGGATGACAACAAACTTCTTCACTGCTGGAATCTAATTGCTGTATATCCATTCTTGAATGAGGCAATTCATATCTTGAGAGAGGCAAATCATCATCATCACTTCCACTCAGGCAGCTGTCATCACTTTTATCCTCAGGAGGCAGACGAGTTTCTACAAACCCTTTTCTTCCATAAAACCGTTTAGGGTCCATATTACTAAATAGGGTGTAATTTTATAATTTAGTCTTTATTATTTGAAAATAATAGTTTACCATAATAAGGATTTAAATAAAATAAAGGTTTATGTGTAAACATTAAATCAATTAAACTATTCATTTATAAAAATATATATATATTTTTACTTTGAAAAATGATTATCCAAATATTCTCAAATGCCAGTAAAACAAAACATTTCATACACGATGTTATTTTTTTCAAGTTATAAGCTCTAATTAATAAATTTCTAAGATTAATTAATAATAATTATATAGTGTTATAATTTCTATATACATGAAACTCACCTTTATCGTTTAAGTTATCCTGAAATATTTCGCTAAAAATGTTCCAATTCCGAAGATGACTTATGCCGACATTCTTCTATACATACGAGTATAGTGTGGAGTACACTGTTTAAGTCAAATAACTTATCATTATTAGGATAAATCTGCATCAAATAAAAACTTTTATTTCACTTTTTACAACAC
>JAXCHB010000596.1:0-51939 GCA_036926305.1 Uropetala carovei
TTGAAATTTATTTTAAGTGGGCGGAAAAATAATGTGACCTAAGTGCAGCAAGGTTCCAAATCCGCCACTGGAACGAGTGTAGGAAAAAGTTTTGTCTTTATGGTTAGCCGCATCAGAAAACACAGATATATAGCTGAGTCCGCAATTCTTTTTTAAGCTCTTCTAATGCGTGGTGCTAATACCTTTTTTTTTTACAATAGCTTCAGTTTTCATCCTTGCACATGAGAATTTTCTTTCAAATAATTTTTTAATCAACTTGGATGTACAGTCCATTGAACGAAAGCTGTGATTGTGATATATTGTGTGAAAAGAAAAAAGAAGCTCAGCAATAGCTAATTCTCTTTCTTTCATTCGAAATTCTGTGTGGTGGAGAAAATAAGTCATCTTTGCAGATGAAGAAGAAGGCTGTAAAGCTTTCCTACGCTTGTCAGAAGCTGTCTTGTGATATCACATCTGCTTCAAGAAGTCACAGAAAAGTTCCCAATACAGATTTCACATAAAACATCCATCTTGTTTAGAATTTTTAATATAAGGATACTCTTTTGACAATTCATCTTGTCAATTTCAACCCCATCATTTTCTTGTTGGTAACATGGTTGACATTTGATTTTCTAAAAAAAAAAATTTAATTAACATATAATAAGTACATATAAATAATGTACTTAACTGTAACAACTTAATTGCAATTTTCGTATGACTTCACTTAGAACCGATGACGATGATTCTTAGTAGTGCTTTTGATTTTTGATCAGGTTGATGTTATTTTCTAAAAAAACAAACATTAATATTCCAATAAAATTAGAATGAATTATGTACGTAATACTTAAGATAAGTATAAATTAATTTCAATTTTCTTATGATTTCACTTACGTGGAACTGAGATGATGATGTCTTGAAAAACGATATAAACTCATGGTGCGTTTGAACGGGTTGATGTTATTTTTCTAAATAACAAACAAATACATATTAAATAAAATTGGAACATAATGTAATTAACCGTAACAAATCAATGCAATTTCCAATTATTACACTTACTTGTTGAAACTTATGACAACTTGAGAAAACTATAAAACTTGCAGGTAATTTGCGGACTGTGACAGGTGACATATGGTGAAACTGCAGAAGCTAGGTACATACAACCATAGGTTTTTCTAAAGTGGTACGAGTGGTACACACTCATTTTGACAAAAAACCATGGATGTAGTAGTAAAACTAAACCATAAAGTGAAGGGCACATATAAAGCTACAACCATACCACGGAATACTAAATACTATTCTGCATTCAGGTACTTTTTTATATAGTTGACATGAAATACAAAAAATTATTATCAACCAGGGCATCGAACCGAAAACCAAAACCAGAAAAAACCGTTATTTTTCCTGGAGTGAACCCGAACCGAGAAAAAATTTACTTCCTGAACCGAAACCGAAAACCGTTATTTATTTGGTTCCATATATTTCGGTTCGCATAAAAAGTGGGAGCGAAAGTATAGTTTGAGTCTTTCTGAAAGCCTTACGTTTAGAAACCGAATAAGAAAAGGGTTTCTTGAGACACATTGTCCTCAGCCTTGGGAAGGATGTGTCTTTGTGATAATATCTGTTGGCTCAATAGTAGGATTTTCCATGTGCATCTCAATACATAGAGAGAGGGTCTACAATACATCCTGCTGAGATTACCTGTAAAACGAGGCTACTGGAAAGGAACTTGGGCGGTACTTTGAAGACAGTATCTAATTGTCTTGCTACCCTCCCCCGAGCATACCCCGTAGAGTGTGTTCCCGGCAAAAATATTTCCCGATTCTTAACTTGGATTTTCCTTAAAGTTGGAGGTCATTGTCCCCATATAGTTTCACTCCCTCTCCATAACCATTGAAGCCTTGTATTGTGGTAGTCATTCTCTAAAACTTACCCAGGAAGGATCGCTCCGCAGTCGTGGTTTTGAGATATTCTTACTTCGGTTATCCTTTGTTATAGGCAGGGGCGGATCCAGAAACTTCTCAATGGGTGGGCGATCGCCCCTCCACCTATCGAATCCGCTCCTGCCAACTGCCCTATATTTAGAAAATCCCTACCCCTATCAGAATCCTTCTTTCCCTTGCTATACAGACCTAATCTGGGGCGTATAATTGAGGATTTTTGCACGGAATGAATTTAAGGAAGCGCCCAGTGGAGTGCAGTGGGGTTATCCAAGGAGGGGGTGATCGCCGCCATCACCCACCCTTGGATCAGCCACTGGTTATAGGTTAGTAAATTTCTATTTATTTTATAGAGTGCATCTGAAAATGAGCACACATATTCGTATTGGTTGCTTAAAACTGAAGAGAAATTAAATATGAATGCGAATTAGTTATTTTTAGTGAAATATTTTGCCGACTGCAGACACCCACATTAGAGACTCCGCCTGAAGAAAGTTCACGACAGGCCGAATAAGTCTTATTTTCTTTTTGTTTGCATGTTTGATTGCAGGGTAATATGTAGACGTACGTAGATGTTTTTTATTTGCTGCCGGGTGAAAATCACATGCTTTCGCTTAGTAATAATTTTTTGAAACGGTACTTATCATTTCAATTTCATGAAATAATGAAGTTTAACGTCGTTCTCACACTACGTAAGTGATTAAAAATATTCAGTCATCGTAAATTTGTATCATCTTAATAAACATTTCTCAGCCTTTCTGAATTCTCGGGCCCTCAATTTCTACGGGCTTCTTCCTCATAGATATTTTATAGATTTTTCATCCATTTAAGTAATCTCTGAATGAAAAAATTAAGCCGTGCATTTACAGTTTTTACTATAATACAAGCAGTGGACGTGATCTACAAATTGTTAATGAAAATAACATAATATCTTACTCGACTTACTGGCACTATTGAGATAACGCGATCTCTTATTTTACCGCACGATTTGTAAATAAAAATATTAATAACTCATAATTAGGCATTCCAGCTTTAGCGCATATTAGCTTAGGTCTGTCCGTCCTTCTATCAGGATGCAATTTTTTTCCTTAGCTATTGATAAAATTTAGTATGTACTAAGGACTAAGCACAGTAAATTAGAAAATGAGATGAATGCTTTGCATAACATAATAAGTTTAGGATACGCTATCGCAGAAAACGTGCTCATTTATAATTTACTTTATACTTTCCTAATATGTTGAAATCATTTGCGGCGCATTTATGGTTTGTAAATATTCAATTCAAAATATAATGTTAAATAAATAAGATACATACTAAATATTCACATTTAAATAATTTATTTTCGTTTTATGTTTTTTAAATATCACTACTTTTATAGTGAAGATGTATTTGATTTAATAAGAAAATTACTTAATAAATCAATTCTTGAAAATGAAAAAAAAATATTTTAAGGTCGGAGCGAAAAAAAACCGGTTCGAACCGGTTCACTGATGCTTGCCGGAGCGAAACCGGAACCGAACCAAAATTTAGTGTTTTGGGTGAACCGGAATGAAAACCGGAGCGAAAAAAATTACGGTTCGATGCCCTGGGTAAAACACTAAATTGAGGAAAATCATAAGTTTGTATGGGGGTTGATGGACTGAAAAATTAACACTAAATGTGGGTAAACATTAGACGGGGATATACTAAATTGGGGTTTGACTGTAATTTCAAACTTTGAAGGTGCTTTAAGTGCCAATAACTATAGCCATTACGTGCTGTTTTTGTAGAAAAAGAGCTGCTGGTACGCCCGCATTACGCATGTGATATATGATGACGGTTATTATTATGACGAAAAATTTCTGGAGAAACCAGTAGGCAACAAAGGGTTCCTTAACAAATTTCTAGTTAATATTCTGATCAATTATTAATGGATAGAAGTGTTAAAAAATCTTAATTATTTATTAAAAAAATTACCTTGTAGTATAATTATAAATTTATAAAGAATTTACAATAATAAATACACCTCAATAAATACACTTTCTTTTCAGTTTTATGTGTACGAACGAAACTCCATTTTTCTCTTTTCAAATATTTTGATTTTATTCTTTCTCACCAATGACAGTAATGTTGGTAATGAAAGTGTATGTAATATATTATTCCCTGTTTTGAGTGTTCTCCTTTTGTAGGATTGCTTTGAGTGCTGTTCCAGGGTGCTGCTATGACAAAACAGCTTTTGACACTTATCACATTGGTATGGTTTTTCTTATATGTGATCTCAGGTTGTCTTTAACCCTAAAGCACGGTATATAACAAATTATTGAAACAGCAGTTTTAATTGAATATTCGAAAACATGCAACATTCAATATTTTTATAAATGGAGAACGTTTTGAGCTGATGGGATAATCAAAACCTATTTATCTAACCATTATATGATTCAGTATTTATTGGGAAGCAATTAGGTAATAAAATATTATAGGACCGTACAATAGAGTTTCCACCAGCAGTTGATTTAAAAAAGTTCTGAAAACTCCCCTAATTCCAGCAATTTGGCGCAATTTCTGTAAATATTCTAATATTTTATACATTGCCACCGAAAGTTTATTCAAACTAACTCAAATCTATTGAAGTAATTCATTCTTTACAGAGTTTTGCATGGAGCACGATTAATCACAATGTGTTTTAGTCAATCCTTCATCCATTCCAAATAAAGGATAAATTTATTATGGGTATTATTGTTGGTTTAATGCCAAAAGAAATTTTGTTGATCGATAATATGCAAATAACATTGAATTCATCCCTTGCCTTACTTTCCACACAATTTATCGATAGAGATTTGTGTAAAATTTTTGCTGATGGATAATCATTTGATTCTAAATAAAAGTTGTCCCACAAACTACAATTGAAAACTAAAGGAAATCTAAGATTGGGATGACATGAAAAAATTGGCAAGAATCCGCCAGAGAACACTGTTTTCAAGTTTTCGAAGTACGGTGTATGTAATAACCTTACCTTTTTTCTTTTACTTTGCCCCTGGTATTACAGAATACCATAATAAATCTCTTCTGGGACAATCCACGCATGTCGTACCGATGTCAATAAATTATAACAGACGGTGGAATTAGACGCAGGCAAAGGTGTATCACATCGAGGTGTAATATTCCAAATGAAACGTGGTTCGGATAACGAGCACTCCTTTGACTTATCAAGAAGTCAGTAATTGCCGTTCCTGAGCAGCATTGCTTTTCCCATAATCATTACACCAGTAGCAATCTGTTAGTGCTCGAGGATTTTATATTTAATAATGTCAGTAGTGGTCAGCAAGTGGATGTCATTTATATGGATTTAAGTAAAGCTTTCGATAGAGTGAGCCATACAATTCTATTAAAAAAATTGGAAGCAATTGGTTTTACTGGTTCTATATTTTCTTGGTTCAAAAGTTATTTATCAATTCGAACTCAGTCTGTGAAAATACTAGATTCTGTTTCCTCTCCTATTATAGTTACGTCAGGGGTACCCCAGGGTTCTCATTTGGGTCCCTTTCTTTTTAGTATATTTATCAATGACATTGGTGCTGATTTGTCTGGAGTGTATTTTCTCTTATTTGCAGACGACCTAAAAATTTATGCTACTGTAAAAAGCTATTTGGACTACCATTACCTTCAAAATGGTATTGATGTTATCTTGGATTGGTGTGATAGAAATTTAATGCAGTTAAATATTTCAAAATGTAACACAATTACTTTTTATAGACATAAAGATCCTACTTTGTTTGATTACAAGATTGGTAATAGAGTAATTTCTCGTGTCTCAGTTGTAAAGGATTTGGGGATTTTATGTGATTCTTCTTTAAATTTCGTGACTCATCTTACTTTCATAAAGAAACAAGCACTAAAGATGCTAGGTATTATAATTCTGAATACTTATCATTTTAAAAACATAAATTCATTGAAAATTTTATATTGTTCTTTAGTGCAATCTAAAATTGAATATGCTTCAACAGTGTGGACTCCATATTATAATGTACACATCAAAGAGATTGAAAAAATTCAAAACAAATTTTTACGCTTTATTAATTTTAAGATGGGAAATTCAGGAAAAAGTACTCCATATGACTTCTTGTTACACAAACTTCATCTGCAAACTTTGTACCATAGACATATTATCATGGACATGGTCATACTTTATAAGCTGTATAATAACGACATCAGTTGCCCAGAATTATTATCATTCATTTATTTTCGGATACCTCAATACTGTACTAGATCAGATGACACATTTTTCGTTAAAGCGTACTCAACTAATTATAGGTATAATGCACCATTAACTAGAATGCAGAGACTTGGTAATTCTATTCTAGCTCTTAATAACATCGATTTCTTCAATACCAGTATTAGACACATAAAATCCATGACTAATTTCAGGAACAGCTAATAATTGCTGTACTCGTGATATTATGTTTTAGTAAATTCTTATCACATTTTTTTTTGAATTTTTGTATGCTTTTGTTTAATTAATTCTTGTTTTGTATTGCATTTTGTAAGTGGGGCTTCCCGTATAATTATTTAAAATAAAAAAATGACCATGAGCGACCAACGCTTGATATCCGCGTTCGCGGCCAAGTAAACAGCCAATCATAAGTGACTACAATGATTCACTCTTGTGCAAGTCATAAGTGGAAGAAGTAGTTTAATGTGACGGCTTTAGATCCGCACAGAGGACACAACTGTCGCACCAAGCGCGCGCGCGTTTAAAATGTCAGGTATTTTAATCCTCGTAAAATGCTTAATATCATTGATCGCAAAATTCTAAATATAAATATGAGATTGAAAAAATAAAATTATTGTAGGTTAATAATATTGATTTATTTAAGCTTCATTAGATGTACACATAACAAGTAAAAAACAACCGTAGCACTTAAGCAGATTGCAAACTTGTTTTTGCGAAAATATCAGGAATTATTTGCCGATATTCACTCAGAAAGAAGGCACAGTAACTTTACAAATTTCTATCTGATGTTCAATCAGAGTGAAGGCACAGTAACATCACAAATTACTATCTGATAATTAATCAGAGTGAAGGCAGAGTAACATCACAAATTACTACCTGATAAGAACGCACAGTTGCAGAAATCTCAGTGCAGTCCAAACATTAGCATTTCAACAGAGATCACACATGGAAAAGTCACAAAAACTGTTTACGTCCCTTATTTTTGAAATTTATGTAAAATCCGTGATTTCGGCGACACTAGTGTCACCTGGCCTCGGCGTAAGACGTAATACTCAAGATTGCACTGGGATGGTTCACTTCGGTCTACATCGGTGGACTTGGGTGGACGGTGTCCTCCACGCGGTCTAATCATGGAAGAATAATATTTATTCCATTGTCTAGATCTACAATTAGTCATCAGTGTGACGTACATATATACGCTGGTTGTCACAGAGGATGTTTGCATTCGGAGATTACGGTATTCCGTAAAACCATGACCAAAGTAAGCATGTTATCTATCCTATATGTATTTCGAAAATTGTTCTATGTGATGGATTCCTGCCAATTTATCTCGAAGCATTTCCGTCGTGGATGAAGTTTAGTTTTCACTGGATTAATATGTTCCAATTACATTAACGAATGACTATATTTCAGGCCTTCCTGCTTAAAAATGTAATATTTTAAAACAAAAACTTTAATTTGTAAAATCAAGCATAGTGTGTATAATTTGTTTTAATGTTTTCACTTTTATCATGCAATAAATAATCTTTTGTTCCCAAGAAATATTGAAATTACGGAATTTTGGGGTTTCTCTCAAATGGTAAAATGATTTTTTGACAAATTATATATTGTGTGACATTCAAAATCAAGGATGGTCTTAGTTAATGATTGTTTTTATATTATTAGGGTAGACGAAGCAAGTCAAGGACTTTTCAAAATTTCTAAGAAACTGAGAGACAAAGTGGAAAATATCAAGGAAAATACAGCATCTAGTGGTAAGTACGTTATATATGAAACTTAACAGTAATAAAAGAAAATATTCTTAAAGTTTGGTTGTATTCTAGTATATTTCATGTTCATTCATCAGCTGCATTAATAAGTTATTAAAGATATTGAAAATATAAAATTAATGATAATATTAATGTCAGTGATAATAATACTAGGTGTAAATTCAGTCGGTCGAGACACCTTTTGAACTGCTTAAGGGGTTGTTGTTATATTCAGTACAAGTGGTCCTTATTGATATTATCCCAATATAATTTTGAACAACGTCCGTCAATTAGAAGACCCACATTACATAATTACTTAAATAAAATTAGTGTTATAATGTTAATCGTCTTCCATTAAGGAAGAGTTAATCAAGTGGAGTTTTATCCATAAACATGGATAAATTAGAGCATTATTTTTCATGTCGTTATATAGCTAGAGCAGTGTTTACTTTAGTTTTGAGCGCATTCAATTTTGTGTTATAATTTCCCTATTCTCTTATTTAATGTTTTCAAAAAATTTTGAAGAATAAGTGGGTACATTGTGGAAATGTACACTCAAATATTCAACTTTGCAATCTTATATACCTTCGGAAATATTAGCTAAACAATAGAAAATTATTTTAAACATACCTCACTTGAGTAATCGTAATATAAGCTTTATATTCAAGTTCATTTCTTTGTAGTAAATCATCAGTTCTTTTACACTTACGAACTGCTTTGTGCGCATGAAAGGAAAATAAACATGCAGTAGAACTCGGTTATAACGGTATTCAAGGGACTGGAAATTTATTGTCATAAATTTTATATTATGGTCTAATAAGTACCTTAAAACACTATATTATATTATGATATAACAAGTACATTAAATATAATAAAATATTTTTAATGATTAGTAAAATAATCGGATATTTTATGTCGTATGTACCAACTTGAAATGTTTTTCGAGGTCCTCAATGCAAGGAATAATACTAAATTGTTTTTATTAGTCTCCTTTGATTCATAAAACTGTGATATCACTTTTATTGCTTGCATAGCTTCGTTAACCATGGGAACTGGTTTGTCGTGGTCCTCTACCATTTCTTCATCTTCTTCTTTGCGACAGTTTCCATGAACTCGCTCACAATGTCTAGGTCCATTTGAGCTTCTGTTGTTATAACATCATGGTCATTTTTTGCATATGAATTGATATCTTCATAACTTCTAAAACTTTCTACGTTCATCTCGGCTAACCATTCTGTTGGTGTTGTTCCATTAAAATTGACGTATACTGACTCGGTTTTAGAAAACAGGTTGTGTGGACCACGATGAGTAAAGAGTTTCCGCTGTTGGATCCATCCCCACCCGGGCAGTAAAGGGGCTGCTTTTGGTCCTTCAATGTATTGGCTATCAACAAAAAATAATAATAAAACAATCATTTAATGACATTTATATGATATTAGATGGCTTCTCCTCACCCACACGCGTTGCGGCCACCCTGTGCTTCCACATATAAATATTTGTTGCTTACTGTATCCAGTGTTTCAGTTAAAGAAATAAAAACAAAACAAATAAATGAAGGCAAGTTAATGAATTTAAAGATTGCAAGCAAGTAATGATAAACATATTAGTGTCGTCATTTTAGACCCTAGTGTCATTGTAACTGACCCTTTCCCAGTACTGTGTTGCCACATATTGCCAACTTTAAACACGTTTTCTGAAATTTTTACAAAGAACATTTTTGACTTAAAATTTCGCAAGTATTCGCATGGTTGCATCCGTAGATGGGAATTTTGGGACACCCTGAATATATCAACAGTAAAACCCCGTTATTTCGAAGTTCAAGGGACGAAAAAATTATGACTTGAAATTATCCGAGTTCGAGATATCCGAACTTTCATAAAAATCGAACTTTTTTTACAATCTGCTACTTGGACAGAAAAATTGCAATATAGAATGCTATGTATCCGTTCTTCTACAAATGAATTGGCCTTCCAAGTTCGTAAACATGGCGAATTTGAACAGAGCTGAAATGAACACTTAGTTTGTGATTAACAAAAACCACTGAAAAATAGGCGCGAGTGAATATCTCAAATATCACAGTGCATTTCAAGTTACTCTTTTATGCCAGATTTCGGAAGAAAGATATTGAACCGCGCATACTCAGCCGAAATATTTCAAAAATGCATACTAAAACGGCCTGGAAAATACCTTGCGAAATACCTTCACGAAATATATCTATCCAACTTTGTTAAAATTTTCTGTGCCATTAGTATGGTCAAAAATTATCTTTTATAGAATTTTATGGTACCATTGAGCTATTTGCGTTTAAGTTTCAGGAGTTTCACCAATTTTACATGGCTGTAATACAGTATACATTCGCTCAAAATAACTTGATCATATTTTTTATGACAGCTGATGACTTTACAATTACCTTATTGGCCCGAATATAACACGATGTTTTTTATGAAACGACATGTTATATTGGAGGACATTATTTTTTAAATTTAACTTTAATTTCTGCCTGTTTGTATAAAAGGTACTCTGACAGTTCGCTCTCTACGTCAGCGTGTTTTGCACCCCTTGCTCTCTTTCTCCTTCCTATGTTGTTTCCACTGGCTGCGTGTTTTTCAATTGCATCACGATTTTTCATTAATGTTGAAAGTGGAATACTATGTTGTTTAGCAATATCTGTTTTGGATTTCACCCCTTTATCAACCTCATAAATCACTTCTAACTTTTCCAAAATATGTAACTCCTTGTAATTCCTCATTTTAGACATATGTACCCCGTTCTTCGAACAAGCAGCTTAATTACTTAACCAAAATGGATTTTGGCCTATAATGGAGTGAAATAAGTTGACTTAAGAAAAATCGAAAGTTATAATTACACGCCATAACATTTTATCAGATTGTAATTGTCACATTAGATGCACAACCATTTTCAACCATGAACCAGCTTTCTCCGAGAAATCAAACTTTAGTTATTCATTGTAGGACTGCATTATGAAAACTTAAACGAAAGTTACATTACAACGCACTCCAATTACCTTATTCCATGGTTAAAGCTGTGTACCATCTTATTACTGTGATGTTTACATTCTACATGGTCGAAGTTTTAGATTCACTAAATCTGTTGAAATTCAACGGGCACTTCTGCTAGTTTTTCTAGTGGTGTTCCATCAGCAATTAACATTGAAAATTACAATGAAATTTATTGTTGTGGCCATTAAAAATTCATTAAGTTCAAAGAATTAAATCAATATAAATGCACCTCTAGAGGTGATGCAACATTAAAATTTGGAAGAAATATTTGGCATTTGTAACAAACATTGAAAAAAATGTAATATTCTTACAATTGCAATTTCTAGTGGCTGTTTCGCCGTATTATCATCCCATATTAGGGTAAAGATTAAGACGCACTTCCAGATGACCTAGAGACTTCATATTACGCATGATTTAAGGTCATCAGTCACAACCAACAGGAAAAATCTGACATAGTTGGAATTTAATTTTTAGGGGTTGTTTTTACACCATTGTTTAAAGTAGGCTGAAATGCTAGCAGAATGCAAGCACCATCTACTAGTAGCTGATATCATTATTAGAAATGTCGGATTCTCGGAAATATGGCGATTATCAACAACAAATGTTAATTGTCAGATTAGAAAATCTCAGGTCATTGGTAAATTAGAGGTAGCGAACCTGGTCTCTGGATATAATATCCTGTCCTGGTTTTCCCTGAACTCATTTGCTTCTAAATTTGGTCTGATGACGCTAGTCACATTCCCTTTTAAATGTGAGTTCTGTTCGTAGTCTGACATGTTCCAGGTTCTAAGGGAAGCCTTTTTCCGCTATAGGTCATGATAGTGATAATCCACCATTTAAGAAAATCATGAGAAAATTTTTTGGTTTTTTTCTTCTTACAAATGATGGAAAATGTCCTGTTTTCACCTCACTGGAATATTATCATCCTGTTTAATAGCCAACATAAAATTAAAGTGATAGATGATGCCAGAGTCTGCTAGGAAAATTGCGGGGCCCGGTGCAAAGTGTACACGTGGGGCCTTTTACATGTCAAAAAATGTTAATAGTAAATTTTAATAACTAATGCAATCTCTGTCGCTGTGACACTTCATTATTTTTTCAGGTTTTTTAAAAAATGCATGTACATTATAAGTATGCAAATGCTTTTCAAGAGAGTGCAGGGCCTTAAGTGTCGGGCCCGGTGCAGATGCAAATAATGCAAATAAATGAATCGCCTTATCATTGCATCACTAGACCTCTTGTGAAATTTTGTGCGACCCTTTAAGCAAATGATTTAGTGTGAATGCCCACATTCTCAAGCAGATAGTGAAATTGGAGAACCAAGCTGAAATGAACAGAAGTTGCATTGACCCCCTATTATCTCAGTCCTCATGATCTGCCAAACCTGGGCAAAGTGTTTCTCATGAGAAAGTCATATGCCTCAGAAAAGACCGTGGAATATTGTTTTATGTTACTGAACCAATCTTTAAATAAATTTGTACGAAGTTATACGGAATGTCATCTCTAAAACGGTCATGCGTTTGTTTTTCGCATGAATAAGTGATGAGCGAAAAGTAAAAACCTAGTGGTTTTTCCATAATGTCTTACAATAAGAGCACAATAAATATTCCTACAGCTGGTTGTCGTATGACTTGGGTGTTCTCATGAAGTTTGTAACTAACGTGAAATCAGCAGTTTGTCTCACAGCACATTGTCAGTGTGACTGTTTTGAGCGAGATTTGAGGCAACTGATCAAAAGGAAGGTAAGCGAAGCTTTAAGATCAGCCTTTTGAGAGGCAAAGATTTACGCAGGTATTTAAATCGCTGCCTCATTTCCGTAATATTTGTTATTTACAATTTTTTATTAACTAATGCATATTAAGTATTCTTATTGCATTTTAAGTTAAACTCATATTTAAGCTCTAAAATTCACTTGCCGTTGCAATATTCTATTTTACCGACAAGCAGTTTCACTCTACTCCTGGTAATTAGTGTGTCATAATGCAACGCTCATTTTTTGTTTAAGTTTTCATAATGCAGTTCTACAATAAATAACTTATGGGTTTGTTATCTAGGAGAAAGTTTGTTGGCAGTTGGATAGGCGAGTGGAAATCTTTCTGTGAACGGTTGGACGTCTTCCAAAATGTAACAAAAAAGTAACTTGAAATGTAGTTGAAAATTTGGGATAAGCACTCGAGCCAGTTTTTCACATGAGGTGGTGTTTGCGAACTAAGTGTTCAATTCAGCTCTGTTGAATAAACCGTTTATACTAACTTGTAAGGACAATTCATTTGTAGAACTGATATATAAGTTTATGTATTGTGATTTTGCTGCCCAAGTAGCAGATCATAAGAAGGTTAGATTTTTATGAAAGTTTGTATATTTTAACCTGGATACTTCTGAGTCCTATTTTTTGGGTCCTTGGAACTTTGAAATAACGAGGTTTTACTGTATTTTGTTGTGTCGTGTTAACAAAACCTTATAATAAGAAGTGTATATTTATTCAGTTAACATTATTATGTAGTTGACTGCTATATGGATTTCTGCAAATTCAGTACATGACTTTGTTTTTTTTTTCCAGATAAGGTATATCCTTACAGAAGATACAGTGTGAAAGTTGATGGGAAACCTGATAGGAAGAGAGCAGAAATTGAAGAAGTTGAAGCTGATTGATGTATTGGTTAATCAACTTTTGAAAAAATTAAGCTTGAAGAAATGGATCCCAGTGTCCCATTCCGCCCTGGCATGGGTTAACGCATTGTAAACCCCTCCCTTGATCCTTTCACATTAGGATTAGTGCCTGTGCTAGTGAGTATACGAGCGATTTGACAACAGGTCGCTTGTGACGATTAATACTTTCAATGCAGCATGACTGGAATTCCAGTCATGCCGCATTGAAAGTGTTAATAACCTATAAACCTTTAAATGAAAAACGGGATTCAAGTGTTTGTTGTTGAATTGCCCCAGATGAGAGCATGTATGTAGTCCAAGATGAGAAAGGTGATGTTGCTAGAGTGGAATCAAGTGTTGCAGGGTTAGGATAGAGAGAAGAGATAAAGTGGACGATGTTGACACAAGTGTGGATACTACGCTAGAAGACGAAGAAACATTTAAGTTAAAGATAGAAAGTGTGCCTGATATAGAGGGAGGGAGTCAGCGGGAGAGAAGAGGGCACTTTTCTTAGAGTCGAGGAGAGAGAGAGAGAGAACAGTTTAAGTGTCATCCCTGCAGAATGGATTTGAATAAAGGATGAATTAATAAGATGTTTGGGAGTACACGGTTATGAGCTAAATGGGGGTATGTGCAGTGAAAAATGAGATTTACAAGACAACATCTATGTTAGCAGTAGATGGAAACATAATATGAATGAAGTTCATATTAAAGGATTGGAGAGAAAAATGTCAGATAACGTAAACGATGCTGGAGGTTTTAAGTGTCATCACTGCAGAATGGATTTTGAAACAGGATGAATTAATAAGACTTTTGGGAGTGCATGATTAAGAGCTTTTCAGAAAATTAAGATCGAAGAAATGGATCCAATCGTTTGTAGTTGAATTTCCCCACGTGAGAGCACGTATGTACTCCAAGATGGGAAAGCTGATATTACTGGAATGGAATCAAGTGTTGCAGAGGTAGGATAGGGAGACGAGATGAAGTGGACTGTATTGACACAAATGTGGATGCCACTCTAGAAGATGAAGAAATATTTATGGTAAAGATAGAAAGTGAGAGTGATACAGAGGGAGGGAGTGAGCGGCAGAGAAGAGGGCACTCCTCTTGGAGCAGAGGCGAGAACGAGGGAACGTTTTAAGTGTCATCACTGCAGAATGGATTTTGAAAAAAAGGATGATTAATAAGATGTTTGCGAGTAGATGGTTATGAGCTAAATGGGGATATGTGCAGTGAAAAATGAGATTTACAGGACTATTTATGTTAACTGTAGATCTAAACGTAATACAAATGAAGTACATATAAAAGGATTGAAGAGGAAGATGTCAGATAATGTAAATGATGCTGGAGGTTTTAAGTGTCGTCAGTGCAGAATGGATTTTGAAATGATGATGAATGGATCCAGGTGTTTGTATTTGAATTTCTCCTTGTGTGAGGATATATGTACTCCAAGATAAGAAAGATGAAGTTACTAGAGTGGAATCAAGTGATGGAGAGTTAGAATAGGGAGATGGGAAAAGGTGAACTGTGTTGACACAAGTGTGGATGCCAGTATAGGAGATGAAGGAATGTTGAAATTTACCACTTGAGTGGGTACTTTTTTTCAAAGAGCCCTTCCCATTTGGGTATTTAATTCTGAGAAATAGATTTTTTTTCAAATAATTCAATTTCCCCCCCTCCCATATATACTGTCACTTACATAATGTTTATATAAACGTCCTCCAAATCTTCACTGGAATCACTTTTGTCTATAATATCACAAATATCCTTCTCAATCTTCTGAGAATATTTCTTCACCTGTACTAGAAGGACACAACTAGATGCCGGATAAGCTTCATGACGGACTATTTCAGCATACCCATAGCAGATGTCCCGAAAAACAGCATGATGGATATATACGGCATATGCAAATGGTTTACGACAGGCCATGACGAAATATACGGCACACCCTCTCAAGTGGTTAGTGAGTGAGTGAGACAGAGGGAGGGAGTGAGAGGGTGCTTCTGTTGGACTCTCTTGTCTTGTAAGTTGTTTTTCTAGCAATCTCATACCAAGTATGACACATGCATGAGGTATTTCATAGCTATTTATTTGCCTATGACTTATAAGATTAGAATTTTGAGTAAATCGCATAGCATATGTTTACATGCATATAGTTTTTGAACTGTGTTGATGAGCTTGTCTTGTAAAAGTGTAATTTTTACTTAATCCTTTGTTGTAAATACCACAAGCAAAAGTCTCCTGCTATGTTCTCTTAAATATATTTCCAATTGACTTGTCTTATTGTAACCTTTACCACATATTCACATACATATCTCCAACCTCCAGCATCGTTTACTTTCTATGACCTTTTCCTCTTCAATCCTTTAAATATGAACTTCATTTGTATTACGTTTAGATCTGCAGTTAACATAAATAGTCCTGTAAATCTCATTTTTCACTGCACATATCCCCATTTAGCTCATAACCATGTACTCGCAAACATCTTATTAATCATCCTTTTTTTCAAAATCCATTCTGCAGTGATGACACTTAAAACGTTCCCCCGTTCTCGCCTTTGCTCCAAGAGGAGTGCCCTCTTCTCTGCCGCTCACTCCCTCCCTCTGTATCACTCTCACTTTCTATCTTTACCATAAATATTTATTCATCTTCTAGAGTGGCATCCACATTTGTGTCAATACAGTCCACTTCATCTCGTCTCCCTATCCTACCTCTGCAACACTTGATTCCACTCCAGTAATATCAGCTTTCCCATCTGGGAGTACATACATGCTCTCACATGGGGAAATTCAACTACAAACGATTGGATCCATTTCTTCGAGCTTAATTTTCTGAAAAGCTCTTAATCATGCACTCCCGAAAGTCTTATTAATTCATCCTGTTTCAAAATCCATTCTGCAGTGATGACACTTAAAACCTCCAGCATCGTTTACGTTATCTGACATTTTTCTCTCCAATCCTTTAATATGAACTTCATTCATATTATGTATCGATCTACTGCTAACATAGATGCTGTCTTGTAAATCTCATTTTTCACTGCCTATATCCCCATTTAGCTTATAACCGTGTACTCCCGAACATATTAATTCATCCTTTGTTTCAAAATTCATTCTGTAGTGATGACACTTAAACTGTTCTCTCTCTCTTTCTCCTCGACTCTAAGAGGAGCGCCCTCTTCTCTCCCGCTGACTCCCTCCCTCTATGTCAGGCTCACTTTCTATCTTTAACTTCGATGTTTCTTCGTCTTCTAGAGTTTTATCCACACTTGTGTCAACATAGTCCACTTTATCTTGTGTCTATCCTAACTCTGCAACACTTGATTCCACTCTAGTAACATCAGCTTTCTCATCTTAGAGTACATACATGCTCTCAGCTGGGTCAATTCAGCAACAAGCACTTGGATTCATTTTTTCACATGCAGGTTTACAGGTTATTAGTCATCACGAGGGACCTGTTGTCAATCGCTCATATACTCACTAGAGCAGGCACTAATCCTAAGGTGAAAGGATCAAGGGAGGGGTTCACGATGTGTTAACCCATGCCAGGACGAAATGGGACAGGTGACGATGGCCGACTGGATGCAGAGCCAACTCACTGCAGTGACTAATGAAATTTTATTAAATGCAAACTTAGTTAATAATAATATGATTTAATTTACCAAATGCTACGGGGTGTTAATCATTGGAAATCTCAGTTTACTTCCCTTTATTCATTTTTTTTACTTCATATAGATAAACCTAAGGGAAATAATGCATATACAATTTCACATTTGGGGATTAAATTAAAAAATACCACCACAAAACTTAAAGACAATTTCACTTTTCACTACATTACACTCATTTACAATCCCCATCTTTCTTCCGTAGAAATTGCAACTGGTCTCAGCAAGTAAAGTAATATTCTACTAAATTTAACTGAACTGAACCACCCCAAAATTTGAAGTGTTTTGCAGCTCTGTTGTATACTATTACCATTCTGAGAATGGTCATAGTAGAAGCGATGGCAGTTAATATGTCACATTAAATTTAATAGAATATTACGTAGTAGTTGAGACCAGTTGAAATTTCAATGGAAGAAAGATGGGGATTGTAAATGAGTATGATGTAGTGGAAAGTGAAATTGCCTTTAAGTTTTGTGGTAGATTTTTTGAATTTCATTCCCAAATGTGAAATTGTGTATGTATAATATCTTTTAGGTATACCGTATATACTCGTGTATAGTACGAGTTTTTACGACCAAATTTTTATTGCAAAAATTGGGGATCGTACTATACACGAGTAATGCATTTGAGGATTTAAAATTCATGTATCTTCAGGGGCATTTTCGGTGGAGTTATGCCACCCGCACGCATTCTAATGGTAGGCTAACGTTAACAGTGAGGTCCTTTATCGTTGTTATGTTGTTTCGTGAAGAGTAGAATCTTTTTCATATATACAGCTTCAAATTCACAAATACTTGATATAAGTGAAGATTTACGGGCACTTCCTTTCTTGAATTTTATGTATGTACATCGTTGGTTGCGTCTTTTTACAAGGGATTGATTGGAACGAGTTGGACGAAAAGTATCGTAGACTTTATGGAATTTCGACATCTTGGAAAAAAGAAATTATTTTTGTAATATTCAACAGTCTTTATTGTTTCTTCAATCACACACCGATCGGTTTCCACTACGAAGTCATTCTAAAGGTATTACGTCGGTTAGTAACACCATTAGAATGATTTTGTAGTGTAAACCGGTCGGTGTGTGATTGAAGAAACAATAAAGACTGTGGAATATTACAAAGTAATTTCTTTTTATCCGTTATCCCTACCTATTAAATAGATGTGCGAGTGGAACCATTACGTACGCGGAACGTAATCCAGACATACTAGAATTGTTACGATTTTATTTCATCTTGTGCAATCATGATTCATATCACTTTTTATTAAATGTTTTAGGAGTAAGATACTTAACTTATCCGAATTTTAGTGTACTCGCAAGAAATACTATTTACGATATTTACGGTCTATTCTATGGTGGTGTGGAAAATCAAGGTCGTTCGATATATCTCGCTAGTAACCATCGAGCTATCGAAACGAAATATATCGACCCCGGTAGAAAGCTGGAGTCGTACTATAAAAGAGATATATGATAAAATCAGGTTTATTCACCAAAAAATCAGGGGTCGTACTATACATGGAGTCGGCATATACACGAGTATATACGGTATTTATATGAAGTAGAAAACCAGTGAGTAATGGGAGGTAAACAGATTTTTAATGATTAACACCCCATAGAATTTGGTAAAATAAATAAATAATATTGTTATTATATACTAATACAGTCTGTATGTAATAACAAAATTTCATTAGTCTCTGCGGTGAGTTGACTCTGCACCCAGTTGATGATGGCCACTGGTCCTAGACGAGTGCCACCATTGCTGGTAGGTTAGTGAATCTGTACGATCACGACAGGGATCTACTCGGCAACTACACACGTTCGTACAATTAGCAAAAAAGGGGGAAACTAAAGGGAACAATACCAGGTTTACGAGAAGTAATTCCACACCAGGGATCAGGTATCACAAATGATGACTGCAGGTTTGTCTTTTGATAACAACAGGGACCTGTCAGAGAGAAACACACACTCAAGCAACACTCACAACTCTAGATATTCAGTGAAATGCTAATTACACGTTTCGAGGATAATGCTCATTATGAATAACGACCGCGGCGCTCTCCCCCATTCTTCTCTTAACATTTTAACCATCAGCCCTCTCCCTCCTCTCACTTCCACACAAACATGCCTCTATTTAAATACCACACATTACATACATCCCCATCATTCCACTTCAGCCGCTAGTACTGATGAGAGCCTTGCTCTCGAAATACGTATTTAGTGTTTCACTAAATATCTGGAGTTGTTAGTGTTACATGAGTGTGTGTGTTTCTGTCTGACAGGTCCCTGTTGTTGTCAAAAGACAAACCTGCAGATGTGTGTGATATCTGGTCTGTGGCGCAGAATTACTTACTGTAAATCTGGTATTATTTCCTTTCCTGTCCCATTTCCTTTCACGTCCCATTTCCTTTCTCGTCCCATTTCCTTTCACGTCCCATTTCCTTTCACTTCGCATTTCCTCTCACTTCCCATTTCCTTTCACTTCCCATTTCCTCTCACTTCCCATTTCCTTTCACGTCCCATTTCCTTTCACGTCCCATTTCCTTTCACGTCCCATTTCCTTTCACTTCCCATTTCCTTTCACGTTCCATTTCCTCTCACGTCCCATTTACTTTCAAGTCCCATTTCCTTTCCCCTTTTTCCCCCTTTGTGCGAATGTGTGTGGTTGCTGAGTAAGTCCCTGTAGTGATTGTACAGATACACAAATCTACCAGTAATAGTGTGAGTCCCTGGCACGGGTTAACATCTCTTAAAGCCCTCTCTTGACCCTTTCCACCTTAGGATTAGTGCTTGTGTTAGTGTATGAGAGATTGATGATGATTAATAACCTGTAAACCTGCAAGTCTGGCCTCTTTGTATATATTTTTTCCTTTCTTGCCCACCTTTTATCTTTCTTGTTTTTGTGTTTTGTCTAAATATTTGCCTTGTATGATTAAGGAGTTACATATATACTTTTGTAACATCTAACTCACCGTAGGGCCAACCTCTTTTTAAAAGTTGACGTTTCATTACATGAATCACCTTCAACTTCTACAATTTCAGCTGTTTTTGTATCAGGGTTCCCATCATCGTCCACACTGCATATTCTAAGAGGATACATGTTATCTGCAAAAATAAAACATAATAAAGCCATGTACTGAATTGGCAGAAATCCGAATAGCAGTTAACAATATAATAACATAAAATCAATAAATATATACTTCTTAAAAGGCTTTGCTAACACAACCAAATATTTGTAGATGGATATACTATAGTTATTCCCCACAAGTCAATTATTAAAGGTAAAATTTTAAAATTATCATTTCAATTAGAAAATCATTAAACATTCATGTTATAATGCTTGTATCATGGAAAACTATTCAGCATTTAATGTATTTCTTCAAGTTTGAGTTTTTAAATATGTAAAATTTAGACTCAAAACACAATAAAAATTTATTGTGTGAACATCTCCAAAAGTTTAAAAGATGGAATGTTGAAAAATTGAGTGTAAATTTCCCCATTAATACCATTTATTCAGTAAATGTTTGTGAAAAGTCCAACTAGAAAGTCATAATTAATTTCTATATAAGAAAATTTCTTATGCGGAATTATCAATTGTTGTGAACAAAAACAATATCTGTACTACCTGAAGTAAGTAATGTGTACTACAAATATGTATGTAAAGATGTACAATTTCCTTCTTGTGCATACAGAATGTAATAAATGATAGAAAATTGATGTATAGCAAATAAATGAACTTAATGTTTATTTTCCTTTCATGCCCACAAAGAGGTTCGTATATGTGAGAGAACTGATGATTTACTAAAAAGAAATTAACTTGAATATAAGGCTTATTTTACAATTACTCACGTGAGGTATGTTTAAAATTTTTAATACGAGCTCTCGACTGTAATGTGGAAAATGTTTTTAAATTGATGTGTTGTAGTGGAAAGGATAAATTAGAAGCAGTTGTTTTTAAAAATATATTCTTAAAACAACTGAAAGTATTTCATATATTTATTTCTATTTATAATATATAAATTGTTTCCTTAAAACTTTCCATCAAAACATTGATTTTCAAAATCTCATCACTTGTTAAAAAAAATTGTCTTTTGATAAATAGAATGTTTTTGATTGATATTTTTTGAAAAAGTTACGTAGAGATGCCCTCATCTGTCTCCTATTAGTGAGCATATTTAGTGTAAATTGTTTAGAGTTGGTATTTAATGCATGAAATGACTTATGGAATGAAATAAGTGCATGTTAGAGGGGGATAAGGAGAGTTTCTGGAATGTGTCCTTATCCTTTGTGCTAGTAGGTGCTTGCATTCTGCAAGCATTTCAGCCTACTTTCAATAATGGGTACAGTTAAAGTGACTTGATTTCCAAAAGCTCAATGCAGTACAAAATGAAGAAAACAATAAAACCCGTATTTTTAACGTAATAAAAACACTTTGATAATATATAAATATTGAAGTCTTAAAAACTACATTTTTAACGGAGATAAAATAATCCATTTTTTTATTAATTAGTTCATTATTTTACAACTATACATACTGTTAATACAGTCACATTTAAAACTTATATACAAAAAACATATAAAAAGAATAATTGAAATATATTTTTCAGTGGAATGAATTTTTTTCAATAATTCATTATTGTTTGATTTTACATTGGTAAACTTGGCAAGAGTTGACCATATTGTATTTAACAATAAGAGTGGCCTTTACGGTGTCTGTTATTAGTTGCATTTTTCTGCAGTCCATAATTTATTCACCATTGAAAATTTTCTTGCTGTGACAGCATTTGTCTCAGGTAAACAGCAAATTTCACTATTCTTTTTACATTTTCATAGGGGACACTGTCTAAATACTCAAATATTTCAACCCTTCTCACATCCGTATGAATTTTTTTCTCATTCCATCCTTCAATTTTGGAACCAATGGCATACTTTCTTACAAAGAAAATTTCATCGAAAAGCTATCCCATGACTTTTCGAAATTAGAAATTACATACTCGAGCGATGCCTCAAGCTCCTGGCAGGATATAGTTTAAGGCTTGCCCACTTAAATGTATTCATTTCTAAAAACTGTGATGACCACAGTTCCAAATGTTGTATACAGTTAAAAAATTTTTGTGGGAGATGAACCGATTTTTATTAATGCTTCTGTCGTCTTCTAAGATTCTTAAATCTCTTCTAATACCAATTGGAACATCATGATTCAAGACGTTCTCTGTATTTTGTTTTGAGCATATCAAGTTGCTCTGAGACTTCCATAATAGTACAGTGAAACACCTCTAAAGCGGACACCAGTGGGACAGAATAAAGTGTCCACTATATAGAGGTCCCTTTTGGAGAGGTCAACATCCGAGGTTTGAATATAATAAATATAAAATGCATACAAATTGAATATGCAGAGTAAAAATACATCTAATAAGGGGGAGAATAAATCTAATACTTTGTATAAAATGTACAAATATATAAGCACGTAATACACATAACAAGAAACAAAGGAAAAGCAATGAATTAAGTATATGTAATTGTAATTTGTTACATATACAGTTTTTATTATTGAATATATTGTGCATTTGCTTAATTATGAACATACATAATGATTAGTTTATATTAAAAAATGATGTGCTTTGCTTGGGAGGTTTCATTTTGGCAACTTCATTTTCATTGTGTATAATTATGTCACCAGTTTCAGACCAAACTATTCGTTTTTGCTTAAAGTCTTTTAAATTTGTTAATTAATCTAATGCATGTCTATGTTTCTTTTAATTTGGATCTTCTGTATTTTCATCTTAGTCCTCATGTCCTTCATCGTTCACGCATCATTTTTTGTCTAACTTGGTCACCCATTCCGTCATAATATCTCTAGTCATCCAAAATTTATCGTTGGATTCCATATGATATTCAGTTTGTCTGCGTGATACGTTTAAAACACCATGGATTTGCCAATAACAAGGGGTATTTCATGAGTACACAAAAGTATAGTCAAACGGTCCTTCGCCACTCCCTGCAGACATTTTCCCTTTAAGGCCATGTTTTTTTCTGGGATTGCATGGAAAAACAAACCTGTTTCAGCTGTGTTCAAAATTTTTTCCGCCGAGTATGGTTTGAATATTGACGGCAACTTATTTTGCCACTCTGAAACAGTTTTCAAATTTACGTCTGCAGATAAACTATGAGAACAGCTCACTTTCTCTTCAGAAAAAAACTCTCGAGTGTACCGTATTCACTTTCTTCATAATGACCTAGGGTGGACTTCAGAGATGACTTCTTTTGCCTGTGCATTTATAATGTAAATGTTGTGAAATCTCTCCTATAATAACAATAATTAAAAATATTGTCTTGGAAAAAATATGCAAGAATACCGTTTTTAAGTACTGAATGAGCTACATGATAATACAGTTATTATATTTGCATTGTTTTTATGATACGATATTATATTAAAAATACTTACTTGTGCATATTATGCAAAATATCCAAAATGCTAATCCCAATTTGGAGACGGTAATGACTTTTCTCACTGAAGATCGTGGCGATAAGGCAATGGCTGTACTGGCATTTTCTTTCATGGCAGTATTGTTGCTGTCTAATTCGTAAAATGTACATTGGTTCCCAAGTAATTAATATGTGCATACATTGTTTTGAGCCCTCCAGAGTGTCCTTTATGGGGAGGTTGTAAGTACAAAAGGGATGCCTTTCAAAGTGTCCACATCTGTATTGGAGTGTGTCCATTTTGGAGAGGTTGCTTACCGTGTAATTTGTGATGCTTCCGGCTGGGACCCTAGAGTAAGTGTCCGCTTTACGGAGGTGTCCACTTAAGAGAGGTTTCACTGTATTTGTATTTTGTTCAATATTTTTGACTCATATCAAACATTGTTGCCTATGGAGAAACATTAACCACAATTCAGAGCTATTATCTTTGAGAAACAATTCAATTACTCTTTGACACATAACAATCAATTAAAAAATGACTTAAAGGGACTGAATAATTTCAGGATCCTCTCAATTGCAGGCATTAAACTGAGTCATCTGGTTTTACTGTAACCTAAAAGGCCTTGGTATTCCACTTCTGCGTCTTCACAAAATTCTTTCGACTCTACTCTTACAATGTATATGTAAAAGATGGCTAAAATTTTTACAATAATATTCTCAACGTCTACTGATAAAAGATCAGCAGCAGTTTGAATTGAGTTGTGAACTATATGAGCTGCACAACCAACTCCAAAAACCTTTTGGTCCATACTAGTATTCAGTTTAGTAAAGACATTGTTAGTGCCTTTTCAAACATTGCCACCAAAGTTAGTATTTGCGTTATAAGCGCAATATGCAACTAATTATTTAGGTAAATTGTTTTCTTCAAGAAATGTTAAAAAAGAATTGCTAATAAGTTCTGCAGTTTCTCCAGGTAGCGATACAAAATCAAGAATTTTAATTTTCACTCCACTTTTTGAATCAAAATAAAGAACGAGTCAGTGGCGCATTTGCAATAAGGATTTTGGGGCAGTCGGTTTTGTATATTCATTCACCAAATTGCAAAACCGTCAATATAGTATGGTAAAGAGGGCTTTTCAGTATAAAGAAGATTACTTCAAAATCATGAAAAACCATAGGTGGCCACCTAAGAAAGCTTTTCAAGGTAATAACCATAAATAGCGGGAAAAAAATGGATTACTCCTCTGGTATAATATATAAATTAAATAAATTTTATTGAAATTTATTTTAAGTGGGCGGAAAAATAATGTGACCTAAGTGCAGCAAGGTTCCAAATCCGCCACTGGAACGAGTGTAGGAAAAAGTTTTGTCTTTATGGTTAGCCGCATCAGAAAACACAGATATATAGCTGAGTCCGCAATTCTTTTTTAAGCTCTTCTAATGCGTGGTGCTAATACCTTTTTTTTTTACAATAGCTTCAGTTTTCATCCTTGCACATGAGAATTTTCTTTCAAATAATTTTTTAATCAACTTGGATGTACAGTCCATTGAACGAAAGCTGTGATTGTGATATATTGTGTGAAAAGAAAAAAGAAGCTCAGCAATAGCTAATTCTCTTTCTTTCATTCGAAATTCTGTGTGGTGGAGAAAATAAGTCATCTTTGCAGATGAAGAAGAAGGCTGTAAAGCTTTCCTACGCTTGTCAGAAGCTGTGTCTTGTAATATCACATCTGCTTCAAGAAGTCACAGAAAAGTTCCCAATACAGATTTCACATAAAACATCCATCTTGTTTAGAATTTTTAATATAAGGATACTCTTTTGACAATTCATCTTGTCAATTTCAACCCCATCATTTTCTTGTTGGTAACATGGTTGACATTTGATTTTCTAAAAAAAAAAATTTAATTAACATATAATAAGTACATATAAATAATGTACTTAACTGTAACAACTTAATTGCAATTTTCGTATGACTTCACTTAGAACCGATGACGATGATTCTTAGTAGTGCTTTTGATTTTTGATCAGGTTGATGTTATTTTCTAAAAAAACAAACATTAATATTCCAATAAAATTAGAATGAATTATGTACGTAATACTTAAGATAAGTATAAATTAATTTCAATTTTCTTATGATTTCACTTACGTGGAACTGAGATGATGATGTCTTGAAAAACGATATAAACTCATGGTGCGTTTGAACGGGTTGATGTTATTTTTCTAAATAACAAACAAATACATATTAAATAAAATTGGAACATAATGTAATTAACCGTAACAAATCAATGCAATTTCCAATTATTACACTTACTTGTTGAAACTTATGACAACTTGAGAAAACTATAAAACTTGCAGGTAATTTGCGGACTGTGACAGGTGACATATGGTGAAACTGCAGAAGCTAGGTACATACAACCATAGGTTTTTCTAAAGTGGTACGAGTGGTACACACTCATTTTGACAAAAAACCATGGATGTAGTAGTAAAACTAAACCATAAAGTGAAGGGCACATATAAAGCTACAACCATACCACGGAATACTAAATACTATTCTGCATTCAGGTACTTTTTTATATAGTTGACATGAAATACAAAAAATTATTATCAACCAGGGCATCGAACCGAAAACCAAAACCAGAAAAAACCGTTATTTTTCCTGGAGTGAACCCGAACCGAGAAAAAATTTACTTCCTGAACCGAAACCGAAAACCGTTATTTATTTGGTTCCATATATTTCGGTTCGCATAAAAAGTGGGAGCGAAAGTATAGTTTGAGTCTTTCTGAAAGCCTTACGTTTAGAAACCGAATAAGAAAAGGGTTTCTTGAGACACATTGTCCTCAGCCTTGGGAAGGATGTGTCTTTGTGATAATATCTGTTGGCTCAATAGTAGGATTTTCCATGTGCATCTCAATACATAGAGAGAGGGTCTACAATACATCCTGCTGAGATTACCTGTAAAACGAGGCTACTGGAAAGGAACTTGGGCGGTACTTTGAAGACAGTATCTAATTGTCTTGCTACCCTCCCCCGAGCATACCCCGTAGAGTGTGTTCCCGGCAAAAATATTTCCCGATTCTTAACTTGGATTTTCCTTAAAGTTGGAGGTCATTGTCCCCATATAGTTTCACTCCCTCTCCATAACCATTGAAGCCTTGTATTGTGGTAGTCATTCTCTAAAACTTACCCAGGAAGGATCGCTCCGCAGTCGTGGTTTTGAGATATTCTTACTTCGGTTATCCTTTGTTATAGGCAGGGGCGGATCCAGAAACTTCTCAATGGGTGGGCGATCGCCCCTCCACCTATCGAATCCGCTCCTGCCAACTGCCCTATATTTAGAAAATCCCTACCCCTATCAGAATCCTTCTTTCCCTTGCTATACAGACCTAATCTGGGGCGTATAATTGAGGATTTTTGCACGGAATGAATTTAAGGAAGCGCCCAGTGGAGTGCAGTGGGGTTATCCAAGGAGGGGGTGATCGCCGCCATCACCCACCCTTGGATCAGCCACTGGTTATAGGTTAGTAAATTTCTATTTATTTTATAGAGTGCATCTGAAAATGAGCACACATATTCGTATTGGTTGCTTAAAACTGAAGAGAAATTAAATATGAATGCGAATTAGTTATTTTTAGTGAAATATTTTGCCGACTGCAGACACCCACATTAGAGACTCCGCCTGAAGAAAGTTCACGACAGGCCGAATAAGTCTTATTTTCTTTTTGTTTGCATGTTTGATTGCAGGGTAATATGTAGACGTACGTAGATGTTTTTTATTTGCTGCCGGGTGAAAATCACATGCTTTCGCTTAGTAATAATTTTTTGAAACGGTACTTATCATTTCAATTTCATGAAATAATGAAGTTTAACGTCGTTCTCACACTACGTAAGTGATTAAAAATATTCAGTCATCGTAAATTTGTATCATCTTAATAAACATTTCTCAGCCTTTCTGAATTCTCGGGCCCTCAATTTCTACGGGCTTCTTCCTCATAGATATTTTATAGATTTTTCATCCATTTAAGTAATCTCTGAATGAAAAAATTAAGCCGTGCATTTACAGTTTTTACTATAATACAAGCAGTGGACGTGATCTACAAATTGTTAATGAAAATAACATAATATCTTACTCGACTTACTGGCACTATTGAGATAACGCGATCTCTTATTTTACCGCACGATTTGTAAATAAAAATATTAATAACTCATAATTAGGCATTCCAGCTTTAGCGCATATTAGCTTAGGTCTGTCCGTCCTTCTATCAGGATGCAATTTTTTTCCTTAGCTATTGATAAAATTTAGTATGTACTAAGGACTAAGCACAGTAAATTAGAAAATGAGATGAATGCTTTGCATAACATAATAAGTTTAGGATACGCTATCGCAGAAAACGTGCTCATTTATAATTTACTTTATACTTTCCTAATATGTTGAAATCATTTGCGGCGCATTTATGGTTTGTAAATATTCAATTCAAAATATAATGTTAAATAAATAAGATACATACTAAATATTCACATTTAAATAATTTATTTTCGTTTTATGTTTTTTAAATATCACTACTTTTATAGTGAAGATGTATTTGATTTAATAAGAAAATTACTTAATAAATCAATTCTTGAAAATGAAAAAAAAATATTTTAAGGTCGGAGCGAAAAAAAACCGGTTCGAACCGGTTCACTGATGCTTGCCGGAGCGAAACCGGAACCGAACCAAAATTTAGTGTTTTGGGTGAACCGGAATGAAAACCGGAGCGAAAAAAATTACGGTTCGATGCCCTGGGTAAAACACTAAATTGAGGAAAATCATAAGTTTGTATGGGGGTTGATGGACTGAAAAATTAACACTAAATGTGGGTAAACATTAGACGGGGATATACTAAATTGGGGTTTGACTGTAATTTCAAACTTTGAAGGTGCTTTAAGTGCCAATAACTATAGCCATTACGTGCTGTTTTTGTAGAAAAAGAGCTGCTGGTACGCCCGCATTACGCATGTGATATATGATGACGGTTATTATTATGACGAAAAATTTCTGGAGAAACCAGTAGGCAACAAAGGGTTCCTTAAAAAATTTCTAGTTAATATTCTGATCAATTATTAATGGATAGAAGTGTTAAAAAATCTTAATTATTTATTAAAAAAATTACCTTGTAGTATAATTATAAATTTATAAAGAATTTACAATAATAAATACACCTCAATAAATACACTTTCTTTTCAGTTTTATGTGTACGAACGAAACTCCATTTTTCTCTTTTCAAATATTTTGATTTTATTCTTTCTCACCAATGACAGTAATGTTGGTAATGAAAGTGTATGTAATATATTATTCCCTGTTTTGAGTGTTCTCCTTTTGTAGGATTGCTTTGAGTGCTGTTCCAGGGTGCTGCTATGACAAAACAGCTTTTGACACTTATCACATTGGTATGGTTTTTCTTATATGTGATCTCAGGTTGTCTTTAACCCTAAAGCACGGTATATAACAAATTATTGAAACAGCAGTTTTAATTGAATATTCGAAAACATGCAACATTCAATATTTTTATAAATGGAGAACGTTTTGAGCTGATGGGATAATCAAAACCTATTTATCTAACCATTATATGATTCAGTATTTATTGGGAAGCAATTAGGTAATAAAATATTATAGGACCGTACAATAGAGTTTCCACCAGCAGTTGATTTAAAAAAGTTCTGAAAACTCCCCTAATTCCAGCAATTTGGCGCAATTTCTGTAAATATTCTAATATTTTATACATTGCCACCGAAAGTTTATTCAAACTAACTCAAATCTATTGAAGTAATTCATTCTTTACAGAGTTTTGCATGGAGCACGATTAATCACAATGTGTTTTAGTCAATCCTTCATCCATTCCAAATAAAGGATAAATTTATTATGGGTATTATTGTTGGTTTAATGCCAAAAGAAATTTTGTTGATCGATAATATGCAAATAACATTGAATTCATCCCTTGCCTTACTTTCCACACAATTTATCGATAGAGATTTGTGTAAAATTTTTGCTGATGGATAATCATTTGATTCTAAATAAAAGTTGTCCCACAAACTACAATTGAAAACTAAAGGAAATCTAAGATTGGGATGACATGAAAAAATTGGCAAGAATCCGCCAGAGAACACTGTTTTCAAGTTTTCGAAGTACGGTGTATGTAATAACCTTACCTTTTTTCTTTTACTTTGCCCCTGGTATTACAGAATACCATAATAAATCTCTTCTGGGACAATCCACGCATGTCGTACCGATGTCAATAAATTATAACAGACGGTGGAATTAGACGCAGGCAAAGGTGTATCACATCGAGGTGTAATATTCCAAATGAAACGTGGTTCGGATAACGAGCACTCCTTTGACTTATCAAGAAGTCAGTAATTGCCGTTCCTGAGCAGCATTGCTTTTCCCATAATCATTACACCAGTAGCAATCTGTTAGTGCTCGAGGATTTTATATTTAATAATGTCAGTAGTGGTCAGCAAGTGGATGTCATTTATATGGATTTAAGTAAAGCTTTCGATAGAGTGAGCCATACAATTCTATTAAAAAAATTGGAAGCAATTGGTTTTACTGGTTCTATATTTTCTTGGTTCAAAAGTTATTTATCAATTCGAACTCAGTCTGTGAAAATACTAGATTCTGTTTCCTCTCCTATTATAGTTACGTCAGGGGTACCCCAGGGTTCTCATTTGGGTCCCTTTCTTTTTAGTATATTTATCAATGACATTGGTGCTGATTTGTCTGGAGTGTATTTTCTCTTATTTGCAGACGACCTAAAAATTTATGCTACTGTAAAAAGCTATTTGGACTACCATTACCTTCAAAATGGTATTGATGTTATCTTGGATTGGTGTGATAGAAATTTAATGCAGTTAAATATTTCAAAATGTAACACAATTACTTTTTATAGACATAAAGATCCTACTTTGTTTGATTACAAGATTGGTAATAGAGTAATTTCTCGTGTCTCAGTTGTAAAGGATTTGGGGATTTTATGTGATTCTTCTTTAAATTTCGTGACTCATCTTACTTTCATAAAGAAACAAGCACTAAAGATGCTAGGTATTATAATTCTGAATACTTATCATTTTAAAAACATAAATTCATTGAAAATTTTATATTGTTCTTTAGTGCAATCTAAAATTGAATATGCTTCAACAGTGTGGACTCCATATTATAATGTACACATCAAAGAGATTGAAAAAATTCAAAACAAATTTTTACGCTTTATTAATTTTAAGATGGGAAATTCAGGAAAAAGTACTCCATATGACTTCTTGTTACACAAACTTCATCTGCAAACTTTGTACCATAGACATATTATCATGGACATGGTCATACTTTATAAGCTGTATAATAACGACATCAGTTGCCCAGAATTATTATCATTCATTTATTTTCGGATACCTCAATACTGTACTAGATCAGATGACACATTTTTCGTTAAAGCGTACTCAACTAATTATAGGTATAATGCACCATTAACTAGAATGCAGAGACTTGGTAATTCTATTCTAGCTCTTAATAACATCGATTTCTTCAATACCAGTATTAGACACATAAAATCCATGACTAATTTCAGGAACAGCTAATAATTGCTGTACTCGTGATATTATGTTTTAGTAAATTCTTATCACATTTTTTTTTGAATTTTTGTATGCTTTTGTTTAATTAATTCTTGTTTTGTATTGCATTTTGTAAGTGGGGCTTCCCGTATAATTATTTAAAATAAAAAAATGACCATGAGCGACCAACGCTTGATATCCGCGTTCGCGGCCAAGTAAACAGCCAATCATAAGTGACTACAATGATTCACTCTTGTGCAAGTCATAAGTGGAAGAAGTAGTTTAATGTGACGGCTTTAGATCCGCACAGAGGACACAACTGTCGCACCAAGCGCGCGCGCGTTTAAAATGTCAGGTATTTTAATCCTCGTAAAATGCTTAATATCATTGATCGCAAAATTCTAAATATAAATATGAGATTGAAAAAATAAAATTATTGTAGGTTAATAATATTGATTTATTTAAGCTTCATTAGATGTACACATAACAAGTAAAAAACAACCGTAGCACTTAAGCAGATTGCAAACTTGTTTTTGCGAAAATATCAGGAATTATTTGCCGATATTCACTCAGAAAGAAGGCACAGTAACTTTACAAATTTCTATCTGATGTTCAATCAGAGTGAAGGCACAGTAACATCACAAATTACTATCTGATAATTAATCAGAGTGAAGGCAGAGTAACATCACAAATTACTACCTGATAAGAACGCACAGTTGCAGAAATCTCAGTGCAGTCCAAACATTAGCATTTCAACAGAGATCACACATGGAAAAGTCACAAAAACTGTTTACGTCCCTTATTTTTGAAATTTATGTAAAATCCGTGATTTCGGCGACACTAGTGTCACCTGGCCTCGGCGTAAGACGTAATACTCAAGATTGCACTGGGATGGTTCACTTCGGTCTACATCGGTGGACTTGGGTGGACGGTGTCCTCCACGCGGTCTAATCATGGAAGAATAATATTTATTCCATTGTCTAGATCTACAATTAGTCATCAGTGTGACGTACATATATACGCTGGTTGTCACAGAGGATGTTTGCATTCGGAGATTACGGTATTCCGTAAAACCATGACCAAAGTAAGCATGTTATCTATCCTATATGTATTTCGAAAATTGTTCTATGTGATGGATTCCTGCCAATTTATCTCGAAGCATTTCCGTCGTGGATGAAGTTTAGTTTTCACTGGATTAATATGTTCCAATTACATTAACGAATGACTATATTTCAGGCCTTCCTGCTTAAAAATGTAATATTTTAAAACAAAAACTTTAATTTGTAAAATCAAGCATAGTGTGTATAATTTGTTTTAATGTTTTCACTTTTATCATGCAATAAATAATCTTTTGTTCCCAAGAAATATTGAAATTACGGAATTTTGGGGTTTCTCTCAAATGGTAAAATGATTTTTTGACAAATTATATATTGTGTGACATTCAAAATCAAGGATGGTCTTAGTTAATGATTGTTTTTATATTATTAGGGTAGACGAAGCAAGTCAAGGACTTTTCAAAATTTCTAAGAAACTGAGAGACAAAGTGGAAAATATCAAGGAAAATACAGCATCTAGTGGTAAGTACGTTATATATGAAACTTAACAGTAATAAAAGAAAATATTCTTAAAGTTTGGTTGTATTCTAGTATATTTCATGTTCATTCATCAGCTGCATTAATAAGTTATTAAAGATATTGAAAATATAAAATTAATGATAATATTAATGTCAGTGATAATAATACTAGGTGTAAATTCAGTCGGTCGAGACACCTTTTGAACTGCTTAAGGGGTTGTTGTTATATTCAGTACAAGTGGTCCTTATTGATATTATCCCAATATAATTTTGAACAACGTCCGTCAATTAGAAGACCCACATTACATAATTACTTAAATAAAATTAGTGTTATAATGTTAATCGTCTTCCATTAAGGAAGAGTTAATCAAGTGGAGTTTTATCCATAAACATGGATAAATTAGAGCATTATTTTTCATGTCGTTATATAGCTAGAGCAGTGTTTACTTTAGTTTTGAGCGCATTCAATTTTGTGTTATAATTTCCCTATTCTCTTATTTAATGTTTTCAAAAAATTTTGAAGAATAAGTGGGTACATTGTGGAAATGTACACTCAAATATTCAACTTTGCAATCTTATATACCTTCGGAAATATTAGCTAAACAATAGAAAATTATTTTAAACATACCTCACTTGAGTAATCGTAATATAAGCTTTATATTCAAGTTCATTTCTTTGTAGTAAATCATCAGTTCTTTTACACTTACGAACTGCTTTGTGCGCATGAAAGGAAAATAAACATGCAGTAGAACTCGGTTATAACGGTATTCAAGGGACTGGAAATTTATTGTCATAAATTTTATATTATGGTCTAATAAGTACCTTAAAACACTATATTATATTATGATATAACAAGTACATTAAATATAATAAAATATTTTTAATGATTAGTAAAATAATCGGATATTTTATGTCGTATGTACCAACTTGAAATGTTTTTCGAGGTCCTCAATGCAAGGAATAATACTAAATTGTTTTTATTAGTCTCCTTTGATTCATAAAACTGTGATATCACTTTTATTGCTTGCATAGCTTCGTTAACCATGGGAACTGGTTTGTCGTGGTCCTCTACCATTTCTTCATCTTCTTCTTTGCGACAGTTTCCATGAACTCGCTCACAATGTCTAGGTCCATTTGAGCTTCTGTTGTTATAACATCATGGTCATTTTTTGCATATGAATTGATATCTTCATAACTTCTAAAACTTTCTACGTTCATCTCGGCTAACCATTCTGTTGGTGTTGTTCCATTAAAATTGACGTATACTGACTCGGTTTTAGAAAACAGGTTGTGTGGACCACGATGAGTAAAGAGTTTCCGCTGTTGGATCCATCCCCACCCGGGCAGTAAAGGGGCTGCTTTTGGTCCTTCAATGTATTGGCTATCAACAAAAAATAATAATAAAACAATCATTTAATGACATTTATATGATATTAGATGGCTTCTCCTCACCCACACGCGTTGCGGCCACCCTGTGCTTCCACATATAAATATTTGTTGCTTACTGTATCCAGTGTTTCAGTTAAAGAAATAAAAACAAAACAAATAAATGAAGGCAAGTTAATGAATTTAAAGATTGCAAGCAAGTAATGATAAACATATTAGTGTCGTCATTTTAGACCCTAGTGTCATTGTAACTGACCCTTTCCCAGTACTGTGTTGCCACATATTGCCAACTTTAAACACGTTTTCTGAAATTTTTACAAAGAACATTTTTGACTTAAAATTTCGCAAGTATTCGCATGGTTGCATCCGTAGATGGGAATTTTGGGACACCCTGAATATATCAACAGTAAAACCCCGTTATTTCGAAGTTCAAGGGACGAAAAAATTATGACTTGAAATTATCCGAGTTCGAGATATCCGAACTTTCATAAAAATCGAACTTTTTTTACAATCTGCTACTTGGACAGAAAAATTGCAATATAGAATGCTATGTATCCGTTCTTCTACAAATGAATTGGCCTTCCAAGTTCGTAAACATGGCGAATTTGAACAGAGCTGAAATGAACACTTAGTTTGTGATTAACAAAAACCACTGAAAAATAGGCGCGAGTGAATATCTCAAATATCACAGTGCATTTCAAGTTACTCTTTTATGCCAGATTTCGGAAGAAAGATATTGAACCGCGCATACTCAGCCGAAATATTTCAAAAATGCATACTAAAACGGCCTGGAAAATACCTTGCGAAATACCTTCACGAAATATATCTATCCAACTTTGTTAAAATTTTCTGTGCCATTAGTATGGTCAAAAATTATCTTTTATAGAATTTTATGGTACCATTGAGCTATTTGCGTTTAAGTTTCAGGAGTTTCACCAATTTTACATGGCTGTAATACAGTATACATTCGCTCAAAATAACTTGATCATATTTTTTATGACAGCTGATGACTTTACAATTACCTTATTGGCCCGAATATAACACGATGTTTTTTATGAAACGACATGTTATATTGGAGGACATTATTTTTTAAATTTAACTTTAATTTCTGCCTGTTTGTATAAAAGGTACTCTGACAGTTCGCTCTCTACGTCAGCGTGTTTTGCACCCCTTGCTCTCTTTCTCCTTCCTATGTTGTTTCCACTGGCTGCGTGTTTTTCAATTGCATCACGATTTTTCATTAATGTTGAAAGTGGAATACTATGTTGTTTAGCAATATCTGTTTTGGATTTCACCCCTTTATCAACCTCATAAATCACTTCTAACTTTTCCAAAATATGTAACTCCTTGTAATTCCTCATTTTAGACATATGTACCCCGTTCTTCGAACAAGCAGCTTAATTACTTAACCAAAATGGATTTTGGCCTATAATGGAGTGAAATAAGTTGACTTAAGAAAAATCGAAAGTTATAATTACACGCCATAACATTTTATCAGATTGTAATTGTCACATTAGATGCACAACCATTTTCAACCATGAACCAGCTTTCTCCGAGAAATCAAACTTTAGTTATTCATTGTAGGACTGCATTATGAAAACTTAAACGAAAGTTACATTACAACGCACTCCAATTACCTTATTCCATGGTTAAAGCTGTGTACCATCTTATTACTGTGATGTTTACATTCTACATGGTCGAAGTTTTAGATTCACTAAATCTGTTGAAATTCAACGGGCACTTCTGCTAGTTTTTCTAGTGGTGTTCCATCAGCAATTAACATTGAAAATTACAATGAAATTTATTGTTGTGGCCATTAAAAATTCATTAAGTTCAAAGAATTAAATCAATATAAATGCACCTCTAGAGGTGATGCAACATTAAAATTTGGAAGAAATATTTGGCATTTGTAACAAACATTGAAAAAAATGTAATATTCTTACAATTGCAATTTCTAGTGGCTGTTTCGCCGTATTATCATCCCATATTAGGGTAAAGATTAAGACGCACTTCCAGATGACCTAGAGACTTCATATTACGCATGATTTAAGGTCATCAGTCACAACCAACAGGAAAAATCTGACATAGTTGGAATTTAATTTTTAGGGGTTGTTTTTACACCATTGTTTAAAGTAGGCTGAAATGCTAGCAGAATGCAAGCACCATCTACTAGTAGCTGATATCATTATTAGAAATGTCGGATTCTCGGAAATATGGCGATTATCAACAACAAATGTTAATTGTCAGATTAGAAAATCTCAGGTCATTGGTAAATTAGAGGTAGCGAACCTGGTCTCTGGATATAATATCCTGTCCTGGTTTTCCCTGAACTCATTTGCTTCTAAATTTGGTCTGATGACGCTAGTCACATTCCCTTTTAAATGTGAGTTCTGTTCGTAGTCTGACATGTTCCAGGTTCTAAGGGAAGCCTTTTTCCGCTATAGGTCATGATAGTGATAATCCACCATTTAAGAAAATCATGAGAAAATTTTTTGGTTTTTTTCTTCTTACAAATGATGGAAAATGTCCTGTTTTCACCTCACTGGAATATTATCATCCTGTTTAATAGCCAACATAAAATTAAAGTGATAGATGATGCCAGAGTCTGCTAGGAAAATTGCGGGGCCCGGTGCAAAGTGTACACGTGGGGCCTTTTACATGTCAAAAAATGTTAATAGTAAATTTTAATAACTAATGCAATCTCTGTCGCTGTGACACTTCATTATTTTTTCAGGTTTTTTAAAAAATGCATGTACATTATAAGTATGCAAATGCTTTTCAAGAGAGTGCAGGGCCTTAAGTGTCGGGCCCGGTGCAGATGCAAATAATGCAAATAAATGAATCGCCTTATCATTGCATCACTAGACCTCTTGTGAAATTTTGTGCGACCCTTTAAGCAAATGATTTAGTGTGAATGCCCACATTCTCAAGCAGATAGTGAAATTGGAGAACCAAGCTGAAATGAACAGAAGTTGCATTGACCCCCTATTATCTCAGTCCTCATGATCTGCCAAACCTGGGCAAAGTGTTTCTCATGAGAAAGTCATATGCCTCAGAAAAGACCGTGGAATATTGTTTTATGTTACTGAACCAATCTTTAAATAAATTTGTACGAAGTTATACGGAATGTCATCTCTAAAACGGTCATGCGTTTGTTTTTCGCATGAATAAGTGATGAGCGAAAAGTAAAAACCTAGTGGTTTTTCCATAATGTCTTACAATAAGAGCACAATAAATATTCCTACAGCTGGTTGTCGTATGACTTGGGTGTTCTCATGAAGTTTGTAACTAACGTGAAATCAGCAGTTTGTCTCACAGCACATTGTCAGTGTGACTGTTTTGAGCGAGATTTGAGGCAACTGATCAAAAGGAAGGTAAGCGAAGCTTTAAGATCAGCCTTTTGAGAGGCAAAGATTTACGCAGGTATTTAAATCGCTGCCTCATTTCCGTAATATTTGTTATTTACAATTTTTTATTAACTAATGCATATTAAGTATTCTTATTGCATTTTAAGTTAAACTCATATTTAAGCTCTAAAATTCACTTGCCGTTGCAATATTCTATTTTACCGACAAGCAGTTTCACTCTACTCCTGGTAATTAGTGTGTCATAATGCAACGCTCATTTTTTGTTTAAGTTTTCATAATGCAGTTCTACAATAAATAACTTATGGGTTTGTTATCTAGGAGAAAGTTTGTTGGCAGTTGGATAGGCGAGTGGAAATCTTTCTGTGAACGGTTGGACGTCTTCCAAAATGTAACAAAAAAGTAACTTGAAATGTAGTTGAAAATTTGGGATAAGCACTCGAGCCAGTTTTTCACATGAGGTGGTGTTTGCGAACTAAGTGTTCAATTCAGCTCTGTTGAATAAACCGTTTATACTAACTTGTAAGGACAATTCATTTGTAGAACTGATATATAAGTTTATGTATTGTGATTTTGCTGCCCAAGTAGCAGATCATAAGAAGGTTAGATTTTTATGAAAGTTTGTATATTTTAACCTGGATACTTCTGAGTCCTATTTTTTGGGTCCTTGGAACTTTGAAATAACGAGGTTTTACTGTATTTTGTTGTGTCGTGTTAACAAAACCTTATAATAAGAAGTGTATATTTATTCAGTTAACATTATTATGTAGTTGACTGCTATATGGATTTCTGCAAATTCAGTACATGACTTTGTTTTTTTTTTCCAGATAAGGTATATCCTTACAGAAGATACAGTGTGAAAGTTGATGGGAAACCTGATAGGAAGAGAGCAGAAATTGAAGAAGTTGAAGCTGATTGATGTATTGGTTAATCAACTTTTGAAAAAATTAAGCTTGAAGAAATGGATCCCAGTGTCCCATTCCGCCCTGGCATGGGTTAACGCATTGTAAACCCCTCCCTTGATCCTTTCACATTAGGATTAGTGCCTGTGCTAGTGAGTATACGAGCGATTTGACAACAGGTCGCTTGTGACGATTAATACTTTCAATGCAGCATGACTGGAATTCCAGTCATGCCGCATTGAAAGTGTTAATAACCTATAAACCTTTAAATGAAAAACGGGATTCAAGTGTTTGTTGTTGAATTGCCCCAGATGAGAGCATGTATGTAGTCCAAGATGAGAAAGGTGATGTTGCTAGAGTGGAATCAAGTGTTGCAGGGTTAGGATAGAGAGAAGAGATAAAGTGGACGATGTTGACACAAGTGTGGATACTACGCTAGAAGACGAAGAAACATTTAAGTTAAAGATAGAAAGTGTGCCTGATATAGAGGGAGGGAGTCAGCGGGAGAGAAGAGGGCACTTTTCTTAGAGTCGAGGAGAGAGAGAGAGAGAACAGTTTAAGTGTCATCCCTGCAGAATGGATTTGAATAAAGGATGAATTAATAAGATGTTTGGGAGTACACGGTTATGAGCTAAATGGGGGTATGTGCAGTGAAAAATGAGATTTACAAGACAACATCTATGTTAGCAGTAGATGGAAACATAATATGAATGAAGTTCATATTAAAGGATTGGAGAGAAAAATGTCAGATAACGTAAACGATGCTGGAGGTTTTAAGTGTCATCACTGCAGAATGGATTTTGAAACAGGATGAATTAATAAGACTTTTGGGAGTGCATGATTAAGAGCTTTTCAGAAAATTAAGATCGAAGAAATGGATCCAATCGTTTGTAGTTGAATTTCCCCACGTGAGAGCACGTATGTACTCCAAGATGGGAAAGCTGATATTACTGGAATGGAATCAAGTGTTGCAGAGGTAGGATAGGGAGACGAGATGAAGTGGACTGTATTGACACAAATGTGGATGCCACTCTAGAAGATGAAGAAATATTTATGGTAAAGATAGAAAGTGAGAGTGATACAGAGGGAGGGAGTGAGCGGCAGAGAAGAGGGCACTCCTCTTGGAGCAGAGGCGAGAACGAGGGAACGTTTTAAGTGTCATCACTGCAGAATGGATTTTGAAAAAAAGGATGATTAATAAGATGTTTGCGAGTAGATGGTTATGAGCTAAATGGGGATATGTGCAGTGAAAAATGAGATTTACAGGACTATTTATGTTAACTGTAGATCTAAACGTAATACAAATGAAGTACATATAAAAGGATTGAAGAGGAAGATGTCAGATAATGTAAATGATGCTGGAGGTTTTAAGTGTCGTCAGTGCAGAATGGATTTTGAAATGATGATGAATGGATCCAGGTGTTTGTATTTGAATTTCTCCTTGTGTGAGGATATATGTACTCCAAGATAAGAAAGATGAAGTTACTAGAGTGGAATCAAGTGATGGAGAGTTAGAATAGGGAGATGGGAAAAGGTGAACTGTGTTGACACAAGTGTGGATGCCAGTATAGGAGATGAAGGAATGTTGAAATTTACCACTTGAGTGGGTACTTTTTTTCAAAGAGCCCTTCCCATTTGGGTATTTAATTCTGAGAAATAGATTTTTTTTCAAATAATTCAATTTCCCCCCCTCCCATATATACTGTCACTTACATAATGTTTATATAAACGTCCTCCAAATCTTCACTGGAATCACTTTTGTCTATAATATCACAAATATCCTTCTCAATCTTCTGAGAATATTTCTTCACCTGTACTAGAAGGACACAACTAGATGCCGGATAAGCTTCATGACGGACTATTTCAGCATACCCATAGCAGATGTCCCGAAAAACAGCATGATGGATATATACGGCATATGCAAATGGTTTACGACAGGCCATGACGAAATATACGGCACACCCTCTCAAGTGGTTAGTGAGTGAGTGAGACAGAGGGAGGGAGTGAGAGGGTGCTTCTGTTGGACTCTCTTGTCTTGTAAGTTGTTTTTCTAGCAATCTCATACCAAGTATGACACATGCATGAGGTATTTCATAGCTATTTATTTGCCTATGACTTATAAGATTAGAATTTTGAGTAAATCGCATAGCATATGTTTACATGCATATAGTTTTTGAACTGTGTTGATGAGCTTGTCTTGTAAAAGTGTAATTTTTACTTAATCCTTTGTTGTAAATACCACAAGCAAAAGTCTCCTGCTATGTTCTCTTAAATATATTTCCAATTGACTTGTCTTATTGTAACCTTTACCACATATTCACATACATATCTCCAACCTCCAGCATCGTTTACTTTCTATGACCTTTTCCTCTTCAATCCTTTAAATATGAACTTCATTTGTATTACGTTTAGATCTGCAGTTAACATAAATAGTCCTGTAAATCTCATTTTTCACTGCACATATCCCCATTTAGCTCATAACCATGTACTCGCAAACATCTTATTAATCATCCTTTTTTTCAAAATCCATTCTGCAGTGATGACACTTAAAACGTTCCCCCGTTCTCGCCTTTGCTCCAAGAGGAGTGCCCTCTTCTCTGCCGCTCACTCCCTCCCTCTGTATCACTCTCACTTTCTATCTTTACCATAAATATTTATTCATCTTCTAGAGTGGCATCCACATTTGTGTCAATACAGTCCACTTCATCTCGTCTCCCTATCCTACCTCTGCAACACTTGATTCCACTCCAGTAATATCAGCTTTCCCATCTGGGAGTACATACATGCTCTCACATGGGGAAATTCAACTACAAACGATTGGATCCATTTCTTCGAGCTTAATTTTCTGAAAAGCTCTTAATCATGCACTCCCGAAAGTCTTATTAATTCATCCTGTTTCAAAATCCATTCTGCAGTGATGACACTTAAAACCTCCAGCATCGTTTACGTTATCTGACATTTTTCTCTCCAATCCTTTAATATGAACTTCATTCATATTATGTATCGATCTACTGCTAACATAGATGCTGTCTTGTAAATCTCATTTTTCACTGCCTATATCCCCATTTAGCTTATAACCGTGTACTCCCGAACATATTAATTCATCCTTTGTTTCAAAATTCATTCTGTAGTGATGACACTTAAACTGTTCTCTCTCTCTTTCTCCTCGACTCTAAGAGGAGCGCCCTCTTCTCTCCCGCTGACTCCCTCCCTCTATGTCAGGCTCACTTTCTATCTTTAACTTCGATGTTTCTTCGTCTTCTAGAGTTTTATCCACACTTGTGTCAACATAGTCCACTTTATCTTGTGTCTATCCTAACTCTGCAACACTTGATTCCACTCTAGTAACATCAGCTTTCTCATCTTAGAGTACATACATGCTCTCAGCTGGGTCAATTCAGCAACAAGCACTTGGATTCATTTTTTCACATGCAGGTTTACAGGTTATTAGTCATCACGAGGGACCTGTTGTCAATCGCTCATATACTCACTAGAGCAGGCACTAATCCTAAGGTGAAAGGATCAAGGGAGGGGTTCACGATGTGTTAACCCATGCCAGGACGAAATGGGACAGGTGACGATGGCCGACTGGATGCAGAGCCAACTCACTGCAGTGACTAATGAAATTTTATTAAATGCAAACTTAGTTAATAATAATATGATTTAATTTACCAAATGCTACGGGGTGTTAATCATTGGAAATCTCAGTTTACTTCCCTTTATTCATTTTTTTTACTTCATATAGATAAACCTAAGGGAAATAATGCATATACAATTTCACATTTGGGGATTAAATTAAAAAATACCACCACAAAACTTAAAGACAATTTCACTTTTCACTACATTACACTCATTTACAATCCCCATCTTTCTTCCGTAGAAATTGCAACTGGTCTCAGCAAGTAAAGTAATATTCTACTAAATTTAACTGAACTGAACCACCCCAAAATTTGAAGTGTTTTGCAGCTCTGTTGTATACTATTACCATTCTGAGAATGGTCATAGTAGAAGCGATGGCAGTTAATATGTCACATTAAATTTAATAGAATATTACGTAGTAGTTGAGACCAGTTGAAATTTCAATGGAAGAAAGATGGGGATTGTAAATGAGTATGATGTAGTGGAAAGTGAAATTGCCTTTAAGTTTTGTGGTAGATTTTTTGAATTTCATTCCCAAATGTGAAATTGTGTATGTATAATATCTTTTAGGTATACCGTATATACTCGTGTATAGTACGAGTTTTTACGACCAAATTTTTATTGCAAAAATTGGGGATCGTACTATACACGAGTAATGCATTTGAGGATTTAAAATTCATGTATCTTCAGGGGCATTTTCGGTGGAGTTATGCCACCCGCACGCATTCTAATGGTAGGCTAACGTTAACAGTGAGGTCCTTTATCGTTGTTATGTTGTTTCGTGAAGAGTAGAATCTTTTTCATATATACAGCTTCAAATTCACAAATACTTGATATAAGTGAAGATTTACGGGCACTTCCTTTCTTGAATTTTATGTATGTACATCGTTGGTTGCGTCTTTTTACAAGGGATTGATTGGAACGAGTTGGACGAAAAGTATCGTAGACTTTATGGAATTTCGACATCTTGGAAAAAAGAAATTATTTTTGTAATATTCAACAGTCTTTATTGTTTCTTCAATCACACACCGATCGGTTTCCACTACGAAGTCATTCTAAAGGTATTACGTCGGTTAGTAACACCATTAGAATGATTTTGTAGTGTAAACCGGTCGGTGTGTGATTGAAGAAACAATAAAGACTGTGGAATATTACAAAGTAATTTCTTTTTATCCGTTATCCCTACCTATTAAATAGATGTGCGAGTGGAACCATTACGTACGCGGAACGTAATCCAGACATACTAGAATTGTTACGATTTTATTTCATCTTGTGCAATCATGATTCATATCACTTTTTATTAAATGTTTTAGGAGTAAGATACTTAACTTATCCGAATTTTAGTGTACTCGCAAGAAATACTATTTACGATATTTACGGTCTATTCTATGGTGGTGTGGAAAATCAAGGTCGTTCGATATATCTCGCTAGTAACCATCGAGCTATCGAAACGAAATATATCGACCCCGGTAGAAAGCTGGAGTCGTACTATAAAAGAGATATATGATAAAATCAGGTTTATTCACCAAAAAATCAGGGGTCGTACTATACATGGAGTCGGCATATACACGAGTATATACGGTATTTATATGAAGTAGAAAACCAGTGAGTAATGGGAGGTAAACAGATTTTTAATGATTAACACCCCATAGAATTTGGTAAAATAAATAAATAATATTGTTATTATATACTAATACAGTCTGTATGTAATAACAAAATTTCATTAGTCTCTGCGGTGAGTTGACTCTGCACCCAGTTGATGATGGCCACTGGTCCTAGACGAGTGCCACCATTGCTGGTAGGTTAGTGAATCTGTACGATCACGACAGGGATCTACTCGGCAACTACACACGTTCGTACAATTAGCAAAAAAGGGGGAAACTAAAGGGAACAATACCAGGTTTACGAGAAGTAATTCCACACCAGGGATCAGGTATCACAAATGATGACTGCAGGTTTGTCTTTTGATAACAACAGGGACCTGTCAGAGAGAAACACACACTCAAGCAACACTCACAACTCTAGATATTCAGTGAAATGCTAATTACACGTTTCGAGGATAATGCTCATTATGAATAACGACCGCGGCGCTCTCCCCCATTCTTCTCTTAACATTTTAACCATCAGCCCTCTCCCTCCTCTCACTTCCACACAAACATGCCTCTATTTAAATACCACACATTACATACATCCCCATCATTCCACTTCAGCCGCTAGTACTGATGAGAGCCTTGCTCTCGAAATACGTATTTAGTGTTTCACTAAATATCTGGAGTTGTTAGTGTTACATGAGTGTGTGTGTTTCTGTCTGACAGGTCCCTGTTGTTGTCAAAAGACAAACCTGCAGATGTGTGTGATATCTGGTCTGTGGCGCAGAATTACTTACTGTAAATCTGGTATTATTTCCTTTCCTGTCCCATTTCCTTTCACGTCCCATTTCCTTTCTCGTCCCATTTCCTTTCACGTCCCATTTCCTTTCACTTCGCATTTCCTCTCACTTCCCATTTCCTTTCACTTCCCATTTCCTCTCACTTCCCATTTCCTTTCACGTCCCATTTCCTTTCACGTCCCATTTCCTTTCACGTCCCATTTCCTTTCACTTCCCATTTCCTTTCACGTTCCATTTCCTCTCACGTCCCATTTACTTTCAAGTCCCATTTCCTTTCCCCTTTTTCCCCCTTTGTGCGAATGTGTGTGGTTGCTGAGTAAGTCCCTGTAGTGATTGTACAGATACACAAATCTACCAGTAATAGTGTGAGTCCCTGGCACGGGTTAACATCTCTTAAAGCCCTCTCTTGACCCTTTCCACCTTAGGATTAGTGCTTGTGTTAGTGTATGAGAGATTGATGATGATTAATAACCTGTAAACCTGCAAGTCTGGCCTCTTTGTATATATTTTTTCCTTTCTTGCCCACCTTTTATCTTTCTTGTTTTTGTGTTTTGTCTAAATATTTGCCTTGTATGATTAAGGAGTTACATATATACTTTTGTAACATCTAACTCACCGTAGGGCCAACCTCTTTTTAAAAGTTGACGTTTCATTACATGAATCACCTTCAACTTCTACAATTTCAGCTGTTTTTGTATCAGGGTTCCCATCATCGTCCACACTGCATATTCTAAGAGGATACATGTTATCTGCAAAAATAAAACATAATAAAGCCATGTACTGAATTGGCAGAAATCCGAATAGCAGTTAACAATATAATAACATAAAATCAATAAATATATACTTCTTAAAAGGCTTTGCTAACACAACCAAATATTTGTAGATGGATATACTATAGTTATTCCCCACAAGTCAATTATTAAAGGTAAAATTTTAAAATTATCATTTCAATTAGAAAATCATTAAACATTCATGTTATAATGCTTGTATCATGGAAAACTATTCAGCATTTAATGTATTTCTTCAAGTTTGAGTTTTTAAATATGTAAAATTTAGACTCAAAACACAATAAAAATTTATTGTGTGAACATCTCCAAAAGTTTAAAAGATGGAATGTTGAAAAATTGAGTGTAAATTTCCCCATTAATACCATTTATTCAGTAAATGTTTGTGAAAAGTCCAACTAGAAAGTCATAATTAATTTCTATATAAGAAAATTTCTTATGCGGAATTATCAATTGTTGTGAACAAAAACAATATCTGTACTACCTGAAGTAAGTAATGTGTACTACAAATATGTATGTAAAGATGTACAATTTCCTTCTTGTGCATACAGAATGTAATAAATGATAGAAAATTGATGTATAGCAAATAAATGAACTTAATGTTTATTTTCCTTTCATGCCCACAAAGAGGTTCGTATATGTGAGAGAACTGATGATTTACTAAAAAGAAATTAACTTGAATATAAGGCTTATTTTACAATTACTCACGTGAGGTATGTTTAAAATTTTTAATACGAGCTCTCGACTGTAATGTGGAAAATGTTTTTAAATTGATGTGTTGTAGTGGAAAGGATAAATTAGAAGCAGTTGTTTTTAAAAATATATTCTTAAAACAACTGAAAGTATTTCATATATTTATTTCTATTTATAATATATAAATTGTTTCCTTAAAACTTTCCATCAAAACATTGATTTTCAAAATCTCATCACTTGTTAAAAAAAATTGTCTTTTGATAAATAGAATGTTTTTGATTGATATTTTTTGAAAAAGTTACGTAGAGATGCCCTCATCTGTCTCCTATTAGTGAGCATATTTAGTGTAAATTGTTTAGAGTTGGTATTTAATGCATGAAATGACTTATGGAATGAAATAAGTGCATGTTAGAGGGGGATAAGGAGAGTTTCTGGAATGTGTCCTTATCCTTTGTGCTAGTAGGTGCTTGCATTCTGCAAGCATTTCAGCCTACTTTCAATAATGGGTACAGTTAAAGTGACTTGATTTCCAAAAGCTCAATGCAGTACAAAATGAAGAAAACAATAAAACCTGTATTTTTAACGTAATAAAAACACTTTGATAATATATAAATATTGAAGTCTTAAAAACTACATTTTTAACGGAGATAAAATAATCCATTTTTTTATTAATTAGTTCATTATTTTACAACTATACATACTGTTAATACAGTCACATTTAAAACTTATATACAAAAAACATATAAAAAGAATAATTGAAATATATTTTTCAGTGGAATGAATTTTTTTCAATAATTCATTATTGTTTGATTTTACATTGGTAAACTTGGCAAGAGTTGACCATATTGTATTTAACAATAAGAGTGGCCTTTACGGTGTCTGTTATTAGTTGCATTTTTCTGCAGTCCATAATTTATTCACCATTGAAAATTTTCTTGCTGTGACAGCATTTGTCTCAGGTAAACAGCAAATTTCACTATTCTTTTTACATTTTCATAGGGGACACTGTCTAAATACTCAAATATTTCAACCCTTCTCACATCCGTATGAATTTTTTTCTCATTCCATCCTTCAATTTTGGAACCAATGGCATACTTTCTTACAAAGAAAATTTCATCGAAAAGCTATCCCATGACTTTTCGAAATTAGAAATTACATACTCGAGCGATGCCTCAAGCTCCTGGCAGGATATAGTTTAAGGCTTGCCCACTTAAATGTATTCATTTCTAAAAACTGTGATGACCACAGTTCCAAATGTTGTATACAGTTAAAAAATTTTTGTGGGAGATGAACCGATTTTTATTAATGCTTCTGTCGTCTTCTAAGATTCTTAAATCTCTTCTAATACCAATTGGAACATCATGATTCAAGACGTTCTCTGTATTTTGTTTTGAGCATATCAAGTTGCTCTGAGACTTCCATAATAGTACAGTGAAACACCTCTAAAGCGGACACCAGTGGGACAGAATAAAGTGTCCACTATATAGAGGTCCCTTTTGGAGAGGTCAACATCCGAGGTTTGAATATAATAAATATAAAATGCATACAAATTGAATATGCAGAGTAAAAATACATCTAATAAGGGGGAGAATAAATCTAATACTTTGTATAAAATGTACAAATATATAAGCACGTAATACACATAACAAGAAACAAAGGAAAAGCAATGAATTAAGTATATGTAATTGTAATTTGTTACATATACAGTTTTTATTATTGAATATATTGTGCATTTGCTTAATTATGAACATACATAATGATTAGTTTATATTAAAAAATGATGTGCTTTGCTTGGGAGGTTTCATTTTGGCAACTTCATTTTCATTGTGTATAATTATGTCACCAGTTTCAGACCAAACTATTCGTTTTTGCTTAAAGTCTTTTAAATTTGTTAATTAATCTAATGCATGTCTATGTTTCTTTTAATTTGGATCTTCTGTATTTTCATCTTAGTCCTCATGTCCTTCATCGTTCACGCATCATTTTTTGTCTAACTTGGTCACCCATTCCGTCATAATATCTCTAGTCATCCAAAATTTATCGTTGGATTCCATATGATATTCAATTTGTCTGCGTGATACGTTTAAAACACCATGGATTTGCCAATAACAAGGGGTATTTCATGAGTACACAAAAGTATAGTCAAACGGTCCTTCGCCACTCCCTGCAGACATTTTCCCTTTAAGGCCATGTTTTTTTCTGGGATTGCATGGAAAAACAAACCTGTTTCAGCTGTGTTCAAAATTTTTTCCGCCGAGTATGGTTTGAATATTGACGGCAACTTATTTTGCCACTCTGAAACAGTTTTCAAATTTACGTCTGCAGATAAACTATGAGAACAGCTCACTTTCTCTTCAGAAAAAAACTCTCGAGTGTACCGTATTCACTTTCTTCATAATGACCTAGGGTGGACTTCAGAGATGACTTCTTTTGCCTGTGCATTTATAATGTAAATGTTGTGAAATCTCTCCTATAATAACAATAATTAAAAATATTGTCTTGGAAAAAATATGCAAGAATACCGTTTTTAAGTACTGAATGAGCTACATGATAATACAGTTATTATATTTGCATTGTTTTTATGATACGATATTATATTAAAAATACTTACTTGTGCATATTATGCAAAATATCCAAAATGCTAATCCCAATTTGGAGACGGTAATGACTTTTCTCACTGAAGATCGTGGCGATAAGGCAATGGCTGTACTGGCATTTTCTTTCATGGCAGTATTGTTGCTGTCTAATTCGTAAAATGTACATTGGTTCCCAAGTAATTAATATGTGCATACATTGTTTTGAGCCCTCCAGAGTGTCCTTTATGGGGAGGTTGTAAGTACAAAAGGGATGCCTTTCAAAGTGTCCACATCTGTATTGGAGTGTGTCCATTTTGGAGAGGTTGCTTACCGTGTAATTTGTGATGCTTCCGGCTGGGACCCTAGAGTAAGTGTCCGCTTTACGGAGGTGTCCACTTAAGAGAGGTTTCACTGTATTTGTATTTTGTTCAATATTTTTGACTCATATCAAACATTGTTGCCTATGGAGAAACATTAACCACAATTCAGAGCTATTATCTTTGAGAAACAATTCAATTACTCTTTGACACATAACAATCAATTAAAAAATGACTTAAAGGGACTGAATAATTTCAGGATCCTCTCAATTGCAGGCATTAAACTGAGTCATCTGGTTTTACTGTAACCTAAAAGGCCTTGGTATTCCACTTCTGCGTCTTCACAAAATTCTTTCGACTCTACTCTTACAATGTATATGTAAAAGATGGCTAAAATTTTTACAATAATATTCTCAACGTCTACTGATAAAAGATCAGCAGCAGTTTGAATTGAGTTGTGAACTATATGAGCTGCACAACCAACTCCAAAAACCTTTTGGTCCATACTAGTATTCAGTTTAGTAAAGACATTGTTAGTGCCTTTTCAAACATTGCCACCAAAGTTAGTATTTGCGTTATAAGCGCAATATGCAACTAATTATTTAGGTAAATTGTTTTCTTCAAGAAATGTTAAAAAAGAATTGCTAATAAGTTCTGCAGTTTCTCCAGGTAGCGATACAAAATCAAGAATTTTAATTTTCACTCCACTTTTTGAATCAAAATAAAGAACGAGTCAGTGGCGCATTTGCAATAAGGATTTTGGGGCAGTCGGTTTTGTATATTCATTCACCAAATTGCAAAACCGTCAATATAGTATGGTAAAGAGGGCTTTTCAGTATAAAGAAGATTACTTCAAAATCATGAAAAACCATAGGTGGCCACCTAAGAAAGCTTTTCAAGGTAATAACCATAAATAGCGGGAAAAAAATGGATTACTCCTCTGGTATAATATATAAATTAAATAAATTTTATTGAAATTTATTTTAAGTGGGCGGAAAAATAATGTGACCTAAGTGCAGCAAGGTTCCAAATCCGCCACTGGAACGAGTGTAGGAAAAAGTTTTGTCTTTATGGTTAGCCGCATCAGAAAACACAGATATATAGCTGAGTCCGCAATTCTTTTTTAAGCTCTTCTAATGCGTGGTGCTAATACCTTTTTTTTTTACAATAGCTTCAGTTTTCATCCTTGCACATGAGAATTTTCTTTCAAATAATTTTTTAATCAACTTGGATGTACAGTCCATTGAACGAAAGCTGTGATTGTGATATATTGTGTGAAAAGAAAAAAGAAGCTCAGCAATAGCTAATTCTCTTTCTTTCATTCGAAATTCTGTGTGGTGGAGAAAATAAGTCATCTTTGCAGATGAAGAAGAAGGCTGTAAAGCTTTCCTACGCTTGTCAGAAGCTGTGTCTTGTAATATCACATCTGCTTCAAGAAGTCACAGAAAAGTTCCCAATACAGATTTCACATAAAACATCCATCTTGTTTAGAATTTTTAATATAAGGATACTCTTTTGACAATTCATCTTGTCAATTTCAACCCCATCATTTTCTTGTTGGTAACATGGTTGACATTTGATTTTCTAAAAAAAAAAATTTAATTAACATATAATAAGTACATATAAATAATGTACTTAACTGTAACAACTTAATTGCAATTTTCGTATGACTTCACTTAGAACCGATGACGATGATTCTTAGTAGTGCTTTTGATTTTTGATCAGGTTGATGTTATTTTCTAAAAAAACAAACATTAATATTCCAATAAAATTAGAATGAATTATGTACGTAATACTTAAGATAAGTATAAATTAATTTCAATTTTCTTATGATTTCACTTACGTGGAACTGAGATGATGATGTCTTGAAAAACGATATAAACTCATGGTGCGTTTGAACGGGTTGATGTTATTTTTCTAAATAACAAACAAATACATATTAAATAAAATTGGAACATAATGTAATTAACCGTAACAAATCAATGCAATTTCCAATTATTACACTTACTTGTTGAAACTTATGACAACTTGAGAAAACTATAAAACTTGCAGGTAATTTGCGGACTGTGACAGGTGACATATGGTGAAACTGCAGAAGCTAGGTACATACAACCATAGGTTTTTCTAAAGTGGTACGAGTGGTACACACTCATTTTGACAAAAAACCATGGATGTAGTAGTAAAACTAAACCATAAAGTGAAGGGCACATATAAAGCTACAACCATACCACGGAATACTAAATACTATTCTGCATTCAGGTACTTTTTTATATAGTTGACATGAAATACAAAAAATTATTATCAACCAGGGCATCGAACCGAAAACCAAAACCAGAAAAAACCGTTATTTTTCCTGGAGTGAACCCGAACCGAGAAAAAATTTACTTCCTGAACCGAAACCGAAAACCGTTATTTATTTGGTTCCATATATTTCGGTTCGCATAAAAAGTGGGAGCGAAAGTATAGTTTGAGTCTTTCTGAAAGCCTTACGTTTAGAAACCGAATAAGAAAAGGGTTTCTTGAGACACATTGTCCTCAGCCTTGGGAAGGATGTGTCTTTGTGATAATATCTGTTGGCTCAATAGTAGGATTTTCCATGTGCATCTCAATACATAGAGAGAGGGTCTACAATACATCCTGCTGAGATTACCTGTAAAACGAGGCTACTGGAAAGGAACTTGGGCGGTACTTTGAAGACAGTATCTAATTGTCTTGCTACCCTCCCCCGAGCATACCCCGTAGAGTGTGTTCCCGGCAAAAATATTTCCCGATTCTTAACTTGGATTTTCCTTAAAGTTGGAGGTCATTGTCCCCATATAGTTTCACTCCCTCTCCATAACCATTGAAGCCTTGTATTGTGGTAGTCATTCTCTAAAACTTACCCAGGAAGGATCGCTCCGCAGTCGTGGTTTTGAGATATTCTTACTTCGGTTATCCTTTGTTATAGGCAGGGGCGGATCCAGAAACTTCTCAATGGGTGGGCGATCGCCCCTCCACCTATCGAATCCGCTCCTGCCAACTGCCCTATATTTAGAAAATCCCTACCCCTATCAGAATCCTTCTTTCCCTTGCTATACAGACCTAATCTGGGGCGTATAATTGAGGATTTT
>JAXCHB010000597.1:0-25446 GCA_036926305.1 Uropetala carovei
ACTGTACAATGTAGACGCCAAGTGTATACTAAATTTTTAGGAATATCACAGAAGGGAAGATTGCCGGAAACTTTTATTCACTATCATATTTCATGGAGATACTCCGACGCGAGGGACATAATACATAAGTGAAACAAAAAAATCTGAATATTTCTCAAGTTTCGAGTATTTTTATTCAAAATATGGAAGTCATGAGGTATATTGAAGTAAATAACCTTAAAGAACTGCCAAAAACGATAATAAGTTGAGTTTTTCGAAACTACTGGCGAAATACTTTACGAGATAAGAGGCAGCAAATTTGACAGATTTGAGCAGTTGCGCCGCGGCACGCTGCGACTTGCATGGCACGCGCTCACTTTCTTGGCAACTACTGGGTAGATGATATGAATATTCGAGACACATCACCAAAAATATCTAATAAAGTGTTGGTAGTAATATCAAAACAATCCGATAGAATCCAAAATTGGAATTGCTCCGTTTTCGCTAGGAATGACCCAAATACCACAAAAAATGATGAAATATATAAAGTTCAAGTGCGATGCGGCACGTTTTCCCGTTATCCGATTGTAAAAATATTTAACACAATTTATTTTCTAACCAAATGGAACAAATTTAGGGGGCGTCCCGGAAGGAATTTAGAGTTTGAAAAATAAGGACCACCCTACCCATACCCACGTCAGGTATGGAGTTAGGGACACAGGGTGACTCGGCCGGCTGCGACCTCGTCTGCGAATTGTGCACCCGATAAGGGGATGCGATTTCTGTGCTGTCCACACCCGCCCACGCGCACCATTTGAGGATAGCGAATTACAGCCGCAGTTACGGGAAGAAGGAGGATAGGGAGAAGAGATTGGGACGTTGGCGTCAGCCCTTCACATCCACCCCAAAATGGATGCGAGCTGTGGTGAGGCGTGCGCGCACATTTCGTCGTGAATCATTTCGTCGCGCACATTCCGCCGCAATGCCATATCGTCGTATGCTCATTTCGTCGCAGTTCAGTTTGTCGCAGCCACATAATGTCGCATTATTGTTTAGTCGCATGCGACGAAATGATTCACGACGAAATGTGTGGCAACGAGCGTCTTAGGAATTTCATACCCTGCGATCGCCTCTGTTGGACAAGGATACTAACTTGATGATAACTAATTTTTCCATTTTAGCGAATCTTTTCGTCGCTAAGACTTTCCTTACCGCATCTTTTACTCGCTGGAGCACGAGTTTGCGTCTTCATTCTCGCTGTTTTATTTACTGCGAAAAGTTAAAAGATAAAATTTTCAACGAATCTCACATTTCTCGAAAAAAAATCACGGATTCAATTTTTTTTCCGAAACATTAATAAATTAAGTTTCACTTTCAGATTTTTTTGCCAATTATGGTATCGTTTCAAATGGATTAAAATTTTCCGAGGGATAACAAGTATTGTTATGCCATTCATGACATGCAACGACTGCGTACAACGCCCGATTCCAACTGGCTGAATACGAATTTCAAAACGCTATTTTATAACGGTCTGATTCTCTTTCCTCATGCACCAGGAAGCGTTTTCTCTCACTATCAGATAGAATACCACTGTATTATTCCATCGGGCATCGCACGGCGCGAAAATATATTGTCTCCGAGGGCTGGAACGAAGGTGAATCAACAATGCAAATAAAGCTCGACTGTATATAGCGTGGGATGATCGTTACACATTCAACTGTTTTAAAAGCTTTGCGTTGTTACCGAGTTCTTTCAACAAAGTCTTACCGAGATCATTACGTCGCTTATAATGCAGGTGGAATTCTGTTTCAATCCGCACGTTAGAACGGACGCTATTCATAAACATTCCTCTGGCATCCAGTTATTTTTTCCGCGAATTCTGCATCGACCGTCTTTACGCTGCAAGTGTCAGTCTCCGAAAAGTCACAAGGATGACGAACCGCGACGTAAAATTGCGACTATAAATCAAGAGTTGTTTTACATTTCAATGATGGTGTATGTTCGTGTCTAATAAATCATTCGGACAGTGGGGCGATAGTGGGTAATTTATGGTAGGGTTTTAATTGATATACAAACGGAAGCATAATTTCTGTGGAGACAAATGGGTGGTCATCAAAGATCACTTTGATTCAGTTCGAGTTGCAAAAATAAAAAAAATCTTTGCCGACGCTTCGTCTCGGCTCAAGCTTTGTGATCAATTTTACAGCCGCGACGAAAAGCGCGGAGCTGCACACGAAAGAATTCGTCGAAACGACGGCAAGAAGATATATCTTCATCAAAATTCTTGGTGTTAGATTTAAATTGTTTAACTTTAAAGAGTTCGCAAAAAAATTATCGAGCTCATCTTATGGCTTAAGTGAAAATGACAAAACATGTCTCTCCAAGACCGTAAAAAGATAAGAAGCCATAAATAATATTCTAATTTATAATCTATCGGTGAATCACCACTGATGACGGCTGGCTTGTATCCGAAATGTAGATATGGTTTTGCCAACCTTTTTAGGACTAACTGAGAGATATAGTTTGTCAATTTAATCATTCTTAGAGTTCAAACCCATAATATATTACAGAACATGCTAAAACACGTGGAGAGAGAAGGAATGCGGGGCCATTGGAAGGAAAAAACCGGGGCGAGAGGGTGTAGGAGAAAAGCACGGCGAAAGATAAGCGCGAATTTACCGAGCCAGCGGAAAAGCGAAAGAGAGAGAGGGCTTAACGCGTATGCTCGGGCATTGATGTCCTGTATTCGAGCGCATCGGGGGGAGGGGGGGGGGGGTGGGGAGAGAAAGGAGAAAAGTAAAAAAATCTGATGTGGCCAACATGACTTTCTCCGTATTTGGGGTAAGTATAGATATTTAAATTATTATGAATAGCATTATGACGCAAAATTATTATTTCGTACCGTAAAAGAATACACTCGTCCTTATTGCCGTAAATTACGTTTATTTTTAATATGTTTACAGAATCCACCCATACATGGTGGTGGCGCTGTATACCGCAAATTAAGAAAAAGCAAAATATCTCCGAAATGGATGGTTCTACGAAAATTTGTTTCAAACAAAACTTGGAAGAAATATTATTCTCTACAACTTTGGTCCTCACGAAGATTACCAATTACGACGTTTTTAATGGGATATTTGACGAAAACCGAAAAAACCGTTATTTTTTATAAATAATTCCTAAACAATAACTGCTATGGAAAATTGCTACAAATGAAAGTTGTGGGAAATTACATTATCTATAACATTTGTATAGAATTGTATATATCATCAAGATATTTTAACGGAGAAATGTCGCAAAAACCGAATCGGGTTTCGAATAAACCTCGACTTCCGATTAACCGTTATTGCCCAAAAACTACTCAGTTCTTTGTGCTCAGGCTAAAGTGTTTAATATGAAGTTTGGCAACAATATCGCAAGTACTTTTTGAGTGAGAGCGCCCACAATCACATACAAACGCACACACACAAACATACAGACATCATTCCGAAAATAGTGCAAATGTGTTCTAGGGACCTCAAAACGTGTATTTCCGTTGAAATCTCGAAGTCGATTTTTTTCGTGATCACAATACTACGTATGGAGAAAGTACAAAGAGGTTGGGTTGGTGAGGTAACGAAAGGAATTTCGAGAGAATTGTTCGTCGAACTACTCGTAACGAGTCAAGTAGCAATTTGCGTCTGCGGCCTTGGGTTACGCCCACGGCCGGATTAAGCGGTACGCAAAACACGCAAGTGCGTGGGGCCCAGATGACAAAGGGGCCCACCAGGGGCGGATTGGCCAGAGAAGGCATCGGGAAAAGTCCTGGCGAGGCGTGAGTGGTTGCTGCCTCGGCCAGGAGCTGTTGCTTTTCCGTATTAGCTATTTCAGCTACGCACGTAAGACGGCGGCAGTCCAGAGTGCGTCGGTAAGATCACTATATAGGCTGTGAGCGGGTGCGAAGTGTTTTACGGAGGGCCATGTACCGTTGTCTTCTTATATATACGCTACCCTTGGTATATAGCCTCGAGCCTTCTCGCCAGCCCCCTCCCCCTTTGCAGTCCCGAGGCAACAAAGTCCGAGGAAGATGTCCCAAGACCCTTCCTCCTGCGGTTCCTCTTTCTTTCCACGTGCTTTCATTTAGGCGTGGTCAAAATTTTCGGTTGATTGGTTGCGGCTCTTACTCGAGAAAGAAATAAATGTTTACCTTACCCAGGGCCCTGAAGAGGGAACGGTAGCCTGTGCAAATAACTGGGACCCGGCCTTATTGGGGGGCCAGCTTTCCTGTGAAGATGAATCACAATACCTGCATTAAATGGCGCACACACGGGGGAGGGGGGGGGCACCGGGTCCGAACCTCGCCCCCCCCCTCCCCCCTTGGAAAATTGTGATTTTTCTAAACTGCGGAGAAACATCGTTATTTTAAACCTGGGTTATCCCCATTTATTTTAACTTAAATATAATGAACAATGCAATACGCGACATTAATATAACTTGCATACAAAACTTTGTCGCTTTCTTCTTCAACGTCGCGTCTTAATTTATGGCTACGATGTCTAAATGAAGTTTATTAATCGAAGATTATATCCGCTTTCGATAAATGTAAGAATGAAACGCTGTTTTATTCTTGAAATTTATTTCTGCGAAAATTTAATTTTGAAGAAATAAACTAAAAAACAAATCTCTTTTAGATACTTAATCTACATCATTCCTAAAATAAAATCAGTAGTTTTTTATTATTTCCTAATCGATTTTATCAATTGATTAATCTTCACAGGGATTTAAGAATACTAGACTACTTTTCCATGAACATTTCAAAGACAATTAAATTGTGATTAATCAAAGGTTCAACCAAAATCAACAAAATGTCCGAATAATTTTAATTTTAACAAACGTTTTTTAAAATCTGAAACTATTTATTATCCGGTCATTCAAGATCAAAATATAACAATCACCGATACCCAGTCGGTTAAAAGTAAGAAAGGTTAATAAAAAATCGACTAGAAACGAAAATATTACATTCTAACTGCAGAAGCGAGTCAATAATAATAATTTTAACTTCTACTTTTTTACCGAAATTATCGCAAATAGATAGAAATCTATAACAATAAAATAATCGAACCTCTTGAAACGAATGAAGGACAAATCCTGCAGGACAAAAGTAATCTGTCCAGGAAAACAAAAGTTGGAAAATCTGAGCCTTAGAATTATATAGATACGCGTGAGGATGAAAGGACGATGAGAGACAAAAAAGACTCGGAAATAGAGAAAGACTAGGAATAAAAACGGAGGGGAAGAAGGCGAAGGAGGAGGAGGTAGAAAGAGAGGCAGACGCAAAAAAGAGATGGAAAAGAGGAATCCAGAATCTGACTGTTCTGCATGGCTGCAAAAGATGTAAAGTATGTACTTCGTTTTTTCGCGTGACGAAGATCTTATCAAGAGTGAAATGCTCAGAAAGGTCTTTATTTCGTAACGAGGGAACCCAGGATTTCTTACCCTCAATTTGTGGCAAAACATGGAATGGTTCATATGCACTTACGCTTGCATATTTCTTGCCTCCTTCCACTTTGCCCACAGTTTTCCTCCTTCGCCTCTCGGCTTTCCCAATTGCTTAACCTTATCCCTTCACAGAGGATGGAGAGGAGTCGTTCGAGGCAATAGTATTTTTCGCCCTTCTTCCTCTATTGGGACCCTTCCGCCCTTATTTACCTTTAGCCTCTTCTCCCTCACAAAAGTACGAGATGCTACGCAGCGCTTGGATTCATTTTTCGCTTAGGCCACAAAGTAACGACTAGAGGCCGTTTATTGTCATCCTAACTAGAAAGTGTTCGAATGGAACCCCATGCGAATCAGCGAGACGTCACCCCTCCCCCGATTCCCTCCTCCCCCCCCTTCCCATGCCATTGTCCCGAAAGCTATCGGTCGGGCAATGCGAGACGACGAACACGCCTTGGAGGACCGGATGGATGGACTGGGGTTCGTGAGAAAAAAATAAGAATCGGTTTCTCGGCATATCACGTTCGCGTAAAAGGAACACGTGCACAGAAGGAAAATTTACCGAATAATTGAAATATAAAATGCCACACGATACAAACAACTACACAAACCTTCCTATGCCAGCCAATCCTTTTTCCGCCGCGTTCGCCCCGCTTTCGCTTTCAAAAAGTATAAAATTCTGTATAAAATACTGTGTTCATTTCAGTTTAATGACATTATTTGATTCGGAATAGGAATACCGAGAGGATGTGCAGGTCGCGTGCCTCCAAGCCGCATACTCACGGAGAAAACACTGTCTCATAAATTGAACAAAATACCGTAAACGAATAAAGTTAAACGCTTCAAATTGCGCACACGTAATTATAAGACTAGGACTCAGATTTTGTTAAATTTTCATGTCATTTGAAAATCCCGTTTTGTTATTACAAACCGGCAAAGTGACGCCAGCCGCCGCAACGCTCAAAAAAGGGGTCCATTTTTCATTCACTCCAAAAACATACCTTAGAATAATTTTTTAAAATTCTTGTTTACCTCCACTAAACGCAGAACAAAATTATCTACACGCTGATATGCATTGCGCGAAAATCCCATGAGCCGTGTTTGAGATATTAAGCCTCAAACTCGAGTCTACATAATTTTGGCGTGGACAGCATATATTATTGGAAATCGACTTGGGAATGTTTCCTCCTTTGTCCAAGTGAAAAGAGAAAGTTAGAGATTCTAAAATGACACAAAATCTTCCAGGCAAAATTTTCCGATCCCTTGCGATACGCGGTCGCATGACTCAGGGTCGCTAGAACACGCATCAGTGGCGACCGAAAATGGGTTCACCGTAGGAGTCGCCAAGATGTGGGGGCGCTACTCGGCTAATTCCTAGCTCGAACTTAGCGAGGAGCTCCAGCTGAGGCGGCAATCCTTTCGTAAACCACCATCGACCTTTACCACAAATCCTTTCGCTGGAAGAATACCAGGTGCCTACCCTTTTTCTCACACTTACCGAGTCTTGGAAATCCCAAATGTTTCGAATCGGCTTGGTATAGCTTTTCCAAAAACTAGCTTCCCTTACTGCTTCACGATCTCCCACCTACGTTAATATTCATTTCTGAATAGTACCAAATTCAAATACTTAATTTCTCCAAATAACGAGAGAATTATTGACATCTACTTCTTCATTGGATTTTAAAATATCTAAAAATGAAAATACGAAGTTGGGACTTGGACGTAGGAATGCATAAATAATTGAAGTTTTGATTTCTTACCGTCAGAATAAATACCGAATCTAATTTGGCTTGTAAATTAACAGAAATATGGGAATTTTTGAATGATCATTAAGTAACGGGCCAGAGTATTCAATTATAATCATATGTGCCTCGAGTTTCATAATTTTCCTTCAGGCAGATATTAAATGAAATGTTTATATTTATAATTATGCAACTAATTTCTGCAATCATTTCGTTGTGGGATACATCGACAGAAATGCATTTGCTTGTCTCCAAACGTGTATATCCGTAAAAATCTCGAGGTCGAATTTTTTCGCGAAAACAATACTTTCTCGATACTTCGTATGAGAAAGTAAAAAGAAAAGGAATTACAGTGGAGAATAAAATGAAAATTATAAATGAGGCTGAAGAAAATCCACACGTCGAAGAAAGAACTGGCTAACAGACTGAAAATTTCACATACGACGCTGTGCACTATTCTGGCGAAATCCGACCAAGTGAGGGAAAACTACGCAAACGTTATCCAGAATGCGCATAAAAGAAGACGTGTCCAGTAGAGACTGTGTTCGAGAATTCTCGTCTCGAGAATTCTCGTCTCGAGAATTCTCGAGAAATTCCTATTTTTCAAATTCTCATTTCTCGAGAAATTTTTTTTTCTAATATTCGAGATTCTCTGCAAGACATAGGAATGAACCGTCCATTAGGCGAGAACACCTCTGAAATAAGTGAGAATCTCCTTGTTGCATTGAAAAAAACAAATTGCCAACAGAAGAGATGTGCCTTTAATTTCTTTGATAAAGTATCTTCAAGACCCAAAATGCCTACAGTTATGTAAAAAAGACGATTTCTTTGCGCTAATTGTAAGTCCAAAAAATGAAATCGTCAAAACAGCAAAATTAATCATGAACAGACTATACCATTATTCAAATGAAAAGAATACTACACTGAATCATGCTGAAGAGTCAGTTGAAGAAAACTTAAAAACGGATCAAAGTGATAGTCTGAGCCTGAATCAACAATTGGAAGAATCGATCCGTAAATGCTTGATGCCAAGCCAAGTAATTGACGATGACTTCCGTTCGTTATCAAAAGAAATGAACGTGTACGAGACAACGGGGAAAATTACAACCAACTTGGAAAAGGTGAGAAATGCCTTAGTACAATTAAACCAACGTCGACCCAAAACGAAAGGAATTTCTCTATTTCTGGAAATCTGGTCTCTAAGAGAAGGGCACGATTATCCGACAAATCAATAGACCGTGTTTTTTAAAACATTACTTCCTAAGATGTGATAAAAAGTAATGCACTGATAACTGTATTTTTATCTTGACCTTTCTAAGTCACATTACCTTTGTTTGTTATTGAGTTTCAATTAAACATCATCTAAAGACTAAAAATATGGTATTCATTTCGAAATTATTTCTGTTGCAATGCTAAAGAAAATCATTATCCAAAATAGTAAGTAGCTCACATTCGTACGAGAAATATTAATTGAAATTATTTTTTTTAATTCAGAATTATTATCTTCCTTTGCCACTTTTTAAGAAAAAAATATTTTATGAAAAATTTCACGAGCAATTGCTTTCGCACTCGAGATTTCTCGAGAATTCTCGAGACTGAAAATAAATTCTCGAATTCTCGAGAAAAAAATATTGGGAAAAAAGAAATCTCGAATCTTGAGAATGAAAAAAAGTCGAGAAATCACAATCTCTAGTGTCCAGGAGGGAAGATATGCTGATCTAGAAAAATCTCTGTTTATGTGGTTTTAAGAGGCGAGGTCAAAATATCCCTATAAGCAATGAGTTTTGCAGCCAAGATGAATGTGAGGAATTTCAGTCTTCACAAGGGTGGCTGCAAGGATTTAAAGAAAGGCATGGCATCACTGGACGCGTGATTTCGGAGTCAAGTTCGGTTGACAACGTTTCTGCAGCCTTTTGGAAGGAAAAACAGTTGGGCATGTTGATACGGGATACAGACCAACCGATATTTACAATAGAGAGTAAACAGGCTTGGTGAAGCGCTTTATTTCCTCTTTTGAGAGGCAAGAGGAGATTATGTCGGCGGCAAATCAACTTGAAAGTGCACTGTACCATTTTTCCACGAAAATAATGAAAAAAAGACAATAACAGACTGTTTCATTTCAAATAAAATATAATTTGTTTAAAGAGTATTTTTAAAAATCACGTGCTGATTGTGAGTGATAAGTGAGTGAGAGATTGTGGTTGTGAGTTATTTTGTATATTTCTATGTTCAACAAGTTAAATATGTATTAACATTTTTGCTCTATAAATACATCCCTCTCATGCAATCACAAAATGCGTTTATTCTTCATATGTCGACCTTATTTAAACATGCATTGAGTTATACGTAACTCTGAGTTAAACGTATATTTCGTTCGGTCTCTTGAAATACGTACAACTCAGGTTTCACTGTTTACATATAAGGTAGAAAATCCGCAGGAAAAATGATAACGGCAAACAAGGCTTGGACGCGCGGAAAATTTTAAGCTAGAAATTGGAGGGAAAAGATTTGAGAAGAAATATTCCCGCAAGAGAAAGTGACGCAGTCGAAATGTCGGAAAGATTTGCGAAAGAAATGAAAAAGGCAAAAGAATTCCATCGGAAGAAAGAATTGGTGAGAATAGCCTGAAACTTTGTCGGAAGCATTCACGGAAGGCAAATGTACGGTAACTTATTTCCTAGGTATAGACATCTACTCTTGCTCAGAACGTATTTCCCTTCCTCGAAGGCGGAGCATCTAACTACCAAGATACGGAACTTGCACAGATGGTAAAGCGGTCAAATCGGGGCTAAATCGTTCAGAAACCACACGGCGAACAAATCTGAGAGAGACTGTTGGAAAATTTGGTATCGCGGTACCAGGAAATATAAAGGCGCAGTATATGAGATGGTCCCATGACCGCAGGATCCAAGAACATCAGCGAAACAAGGAACAATTAAGTTAACTGCAGAGAGAAGGTACTCACCACATCTTAAGGTGTGTTACGGCGGATCGGGAGGTCCACCGTCGACTAACGACAACGGGGGCTGATCGAATACTTCCAGTATCGCCACGCACTTCCTACCCCAGTAGAAGACTGCCTTATACTAAATGTCTATCGAACCATCCGCAGTCCAGACGGAGCGCTAGTGTAGCTCCGGAGGAGGTGAGAAGGCGAGTGAGAGGGGGGGGGGACGTTCCTTCTGCGAAGAGGGGACGGACGGAGGACCACGGGAAACAAGTTAGGAAAGTGTACAACGTATCACAAATGGGCTTATTTTACGTTAATGCAATTATGAACGATATACCAGAGCGTAACGTGTGCAACCGCACTATGAAAGGACGTAAATATATTTAACACGAAATTTCGCAGTTGCTAAAACGTTATTTACAACGCAAGATAACATTTTTAAGACTAAACTTCAGTTCCATTTAAGTAGCCGATGAAAATGAGTTAATTTATCTAAAATTTCCTCTCTCCGAAGAAATCGCCGCATATCTTCCGATCATTCTTAATGCGCAGTCGATTCAAAGCTTAGGGGGGCCTACCACACCATAGGACCCGCGAAGAAAATATAATTTTTATCTTATTTATATACGCATCTGAACACTAATATATAATAATATACCCTATTTCTACGTTATTTCCAAACAATTATCGATAAAATCGCGCGTTGTATTACGAAAATCAATTTTAATTTTATTTTCTCATTATTTATCCTTTTACTGACCAAGATGATAGAGGCCATTACATGTCTCAACTACGCCCACGAAGTCATAGCAACGCCACTGCTATGGACATACGTATATCCTCGTCTACCATCGAGAGAACTTAAATTACCTAACACAATAACCAGAGTTTCTTTAAAAAAAACTAAATGTTAATCTTGTCTGAAAAAGTCACAAATTTTCTATCACTCCACACGAAATATATTTTCCACGTAATTCACCGATGGAAATGGCTAACAAAAATCCAATATGGCGGCGCGAACGTCGGATTAATTACCGTCCGAGTTACACTGCAAATACGAATTTCCGCGTGTTTCGTGCCTTAACTAATACATCAAAACGTAAAAACAGTACTCACACACTTTTCCGATGACTCGTTCTTGCAGGAGAGGCAACGTCGCTTGTCTCGGCACCTGTGAACTTGTCGGCCGGCGTCTTCTTCCCGACTTGATTCGAACTCAGCTCTAGGCACAACCGCGCTCTGTGTATCACTCCCGCCTCAATTTAAGCTTAACAAACGAATAAACATTGACGTAAACGAGTCAATAATTAACTTGGAAACGAAGAAAAAATAGAATTACACCGTGAATCGCGTATTCTTCCGATTAATAACTGCGGATGCAATCATCCCTACTGAATCGCGGCGGGACAGCCATGGACAGCTATATAATATAATAAACTTCTAGATCGCTGCACTTCTTTTCGACCAATCACGTCGCGAGCTGTCCTTTGCGTTAGCAACACCCAGGACGCTTATCTCGACAAATCAGCCACCCTCAAAAAGATTCCCTCCCAACCGAACAGTAAAAACAGAAGCTAATATTACGGAAGATATAAATTTCTCGAAGAGACTTGTGCATTGTGTCCTAGAAGAAACGGTACACCCGTGACAGATGGCGGGTCATCTTTCGCGAGGTTCATGGTATTTTTCGGTAAGGAATTTCGGAAGGGGTGGGGAAGGAGAGGGGGTTGGAGGGGGGGGAGACTTGCCGAAATCGGTGATCATTTCCGAATTCTCACTTATCGGAAGTATCACAGTTGGGGAGTTTGCTTGAAACCTGGATACTTTAGAAGAAACCCAAGAGAAATAAAATGTAATGATAAATATATTCAATATCCTTAAAGGCACTCATGATTTTAGGACATATGATTAAAAATCGTTGTTTATTTTTTAAATATCGCTAATTAACGAAATTGTAAGAGCATCATCAATTTAAGCTTTTGTATTAAAAAATACAATGAAAATCAAAGTGCAAGCTATCTTAATTCGAATATTTATTTTAAAAAACGCAAAAAAGCCGTAAAAAGGTCTTTCCGCTGCAATCGAAATTGAACCGGTGCTTTGTGCTACTCACACGGAGACCGGAGAGAGACAGAGAGTGAGGAAGAAGTAAGGAACTTTTTACTTTCTCATACGAAGTATCGAGAAAGTATTGTTTTCGCGAAAAAATTCTACCTCGAGATTTTTACGGAAATACGCCTTTTAGGTGTCGCTGAATCCGAAAAACTGGTTTTCGCAATGCCGTCTGTCTGTTACTGGCTCTGGAGCCTAGACGGTAAACGAAAATGAATGAAATCTCGTACTTAGGCATTTTATCATACTGAGCAGAGTATACGTAGAAATGGTTGACATTGATCAATAATTAACAGTAGTTTATTCTACGCATTTTTAACAACAATCCGATTTTCTCAAAAACGGCTTTGACGATTTTGATCAAATTTCGTACAGTCACTTGAGTTTACGTCTTCAATAATACTGTATAGTTCATATTTCTCAAAAATGAATATAAGGCTAGTATATTCTAGGCAACTTTAACAATAATTCAATTTTCTCAATAACGGCCATAACGATTTCGATCAAATTTCGTACAGTTACTTGAGTATACATCTACAATAATATTTCATTTTTCTCAATGAATGAATATAAGTCTAGTTTATTCTTGGTCAACTTTAACAAAAATTGGATTTTCTAAAAACAGGCTCACACGATTTTCATTTTCTAAAGATAACTAAACGACGCATTAGTACGTATATGAGAAAGTTTGTACAATGTATGTTGTAACAATTTTTTAGTGAAGAAACGGGATAGCATATGGAAGCTTCTTTCCGCTTGCAGAGCCGAAGTGAAAGACTGACAGCCCCATACAGGATCGAATTTCGCTTGCTCGGAAGAGGGCGTCGGAATGGCGGGGTGAGTCATTACTCCATTTCTTTGCGTAATTATTCGTGCGGGACCGATATTGGAGACAAAATTTTTCGACGACAGTAAGTGTTTCTTCGGATTTCTTCCCCAAAAACATTTCGTTTGTATATTCTGCATACGCCCTAGAATTAGCAGCGAATCTAGATTCACAAAATCCGTTAAAATTCAACGGGCACTTACACTTCTTTAATCATAAAACGTCATATCTCGGCTTCTTCATCATCATAGGTAGTCTGTCCGTTGACAGGTCCGTGATTATTCTACAGTGCGTCTCACGTTCACTGTGCAGTACAGGCTCTTATGGGAGTTTCGATTCCCATGTATTCTTCCCTATAGCGAAAAAATAGCCTCTCAAAGGGGTCCTGCGCTCGAAGAAATATTGTTTAAGCGCGATTTATTGGTTTATTTTCTTGTTTTTACAGTACGGTTTCGTCCCAAGTATAAAGTTATGTATTAATTAATCATGACGTATAAGAATTATATTTATTAAACATAAATAACCTTACTAAAAAGCAAAAACGACCGGGAAATGCCGCTTCTACCGTTTCGGTGAAATAAAAATTGCGTTATCTCACTCCTATTTCATCAAAATCAGTCGGTTTTTTTTCTGCGACTTCTTTCAAGAATGGAGATGGGCAACGTCTGCTTTGAAACCATGAAAAGTTTTTGAAACTCTTTCCAAAAATTCTTTTTGGATAACATAACCTCGGCAATTCACGACTATGCAGGCAAATTTTGACGTCCCTGTGAAGTACGTTTTTTCGCGTGACGAAGAACCTGTCGATAGTGAAATGCTCAGAAAGGTTGACATTTTTATTTGGTCTTAATTTCGTAACGATATCTTTGATAGTTTTCGAGATATTGAGTTGTATATAAGAGCGCGGAAACGGACACGGAGCGGCCCAAGACTTCATTGCTTCTTCCGTTTCGGTAAAATTAAAACTGCGTTATCTCACTCCTACTTCATCAAAAACCCTCTGTTTTCTTTCCAGCATCACTCACGCTCATTTTCTTAAGAAAATATTGGTAAACATTCAATATTATTGTTTTTTCTTTGCTCCTTAGTCTTTTCGTAAACCTCTTCTTGTTTCCTTCATAATCCATGGTGTTACAGATTCAAGGAAAATAACTTTACCAAGACAGAAAATACTTAATGCCTGCACTCGCTATCACACACTGACACTAAGGATGTTCGAGTTGGACTGATATTTTTCCAGACGGTGCATCCCGCATGTCTTCCCTCCGAACTTAAGTTAAAAATAGGTCATTCATAGACTTTAGGCACGTGCCGTTTAGGGTAGGGCAGGGGTGAGCTGGAGGGGGCTCGCACGAGCCCTTTGTTAAAATTTGACTTTTCCAACGAGCCCTTTGTTAAACTTTTCGGACGTATGTACTATATATATATATATATTAAGGATATATACTGGGCCATTCCAATGTAAATTCATAAATTATCTCGCTAAAACGCAAAGGACAGACTTCCTGAGAATAGTTTCTCGAAGAACTTGCCCCTTTTCTTCCACTGCTACACTGTCGGGAGCCTCCCAACATTGTAGCATTTCCGTGTTTCTAAAAACCGCGCAACGTTCACTTCCCTTCAGTTGTAACAAAACTGCCTTCGAGTGAATTGTGAGTGTATTTTTTGTGGCGTGTGCATCTGTTCTACTGAGGAAAAAGCACCGCAGTATCGTTACATTTGCGTAATTTTTGTTGAGTATAGCAGGTCGGTGTTTTAAATTATAATAATGAAAAATATTCACTGCGAGTACTCGTTAGTCATTCAAATCAATTTTGACCATATTTCAGTAAAATAGTGCACACTAGGAGAACCAGTGCAGCATCGTAGTTCAAAAGGTTAGTAGTTGTATTAATTTGCTATTTTAAGAAGTGCGATCATCCTATTTACTTATCAGCGCCAAATAACCATGGGTCGGATCGGCTTAGGTGCTTTAGATCTGGTTAAAAAAAGTTAAGTTTTAATTAAAATTTCCATTGAAATGACGGAATGAATGAATAGTGTTCAATATCTTTTTCCTCCACATGATGCTCGTCACACTATTATAGAAAATTTGTGGCCCCTTGCGCTAAGTAACACTGTTCTACATTTTTTTCATATCTATTTAATCTATAAATTACATAAACCAAATTTTCTTTCTATAAACCTTTTTAATCTTTTAAAATCAAACTTTTGGTTTATATAACATAAATTTAAGTTAATTGCTTAAAAAAAACTTTTTATCATGTCTCAATTTTTTAAAAAGTTTATAGAAATTGTATAGTAAAATTTTACAAAATTCTCTATAAACTTGAATATTTTCAACTTCCTAGGTACTGTGATTTTTTAAAAACGTATCTAAAAGTCTAACTCTGTCACAGAATGTAAAAATATTTCAAAAGGCAGAACATTTAGCATACGTCTTGATATATTTTTTTAAAATTCCAACACCCTTTTTTATTTGGTTTCAGGATGAAAAGACAACATACGTTATTATCATTCTTTAATGCTAAGCAAACGAAAGTATCAGAATTGAAAGAAAGAAGCCAAACTTTTTCCCGGGAACAAACAATAACTGCAGTTAGTTCCTCATCGGCACCCATTGAAACTACTGAAATCGACAAATCTCTCCAAGGACCAGATTGTTCGTCTCTATCACAATGTGAATATTTTCAAGAAAAGTATAAATGGCTAATTGTTAAAAAAAAAATTAGGCTGTAAAATATGTTCAGATATTAGTTTTTTGGGCTCAGAGAAGGAAAAACATATACATGCATCTCATGAATGGATTAACTGTTCCGTTATTGCAAATGGAAGTAGTAAAGAAACAAAACAAGCGTCTTCGAGAAAGAAATGTAAAAAAACACTCATTTGCGACTTCACATCTGAAAATGATAAAGATTTTAGAAGAATCGAAAAAGCAGGCATTGCCCTTGGTGATTGACAATAGCAATAGTAAAGCTATGACACTACCGTTAGGATTTTTAATGTAGTGTACAGCCTAGCTAAACAAAATAGACCTATGTCAGACATTGATACTGCACTTGAATTGCAAAGAAAGAATGGCGTTGATGTAGGAAACTGCCTTCATTCACGGTTTTCAGCAATTTGAATTGTGGAACACATTTCCAATCAAATTAAAGAAACACTATTTGCAAACGTAATTCATGAAAACGCAAAGGTATGCCTTATAATAGATGAAGCATCGACACTATCAAAACATAGTGCACTAGTTATTTATTTACGATGTGAAATTAACATTGCGGCAGAACCAATAACAGTTTTTGTAGATCTCACCGAGCTTTCCTCAACAACTGCGGACAGCATTTTCAGTTCTTTAATGGAATGTCTTCATATTCATGGTTTTAATAAGGATTATTTGTCAAAAAACCTGATAGCTTTTTGCTCGAATGGTGCAAGTGCAATGTTGGGTAAGAAATTAGGAGTGGCCAGAAAGTTAAAAGAATTATTTCCAAACATCATTATTTGGCACTGTTTGAACCATCGCAGTTAGCTTTAGATGATGCTATCAAAGATATTAATCAAGTAAACTACCTTAAAATATTTTTGGACAAAGTGTACTCAATTTATCACCAATCAAACAAAAACCAAGCAGAACTACATGAAATTGCAGACGATTTCGGGAACGAAATAATAAAAATTGGACGTGTTCTAGGTGGGCAGCACGTAGTATAAGAGCGGCTACTGCAGTCTGGAAAGCATATCCCATTTTAAAAAACATAAAGAATTTGAAGGAATGGCAAAAAGATTGTCTAATATAAATTTCCTCAGTGATTTAGCTCTGATGATAGATATTTTGGATGAGATAGCATTGTTATCAAATTCTTTACAATCACGGTCAACAACTTTACAAAAGGCCGACAAATAAGACGCAAAATAAGAGCAATGCATTCACTCAAGGAAAGTATTGGTAAACACGAAGAAGAAATTTCTCAGTTAATTACCGTATTCACCCGAATCCAAGACGACCCTGAATCTAAGACGACCCCCATTTTGATGATTCCAAAAGAGAAAAAAGCTCAAATTGACCTTCATGACTACAAAAATTATAAATCTTGTGAAATATTTATTTTCTCTTATACTTTTCTTGAATGTCATTGTCTTTTAACATTTTAAAATCATAAGATCACATCACAAATAGAACCATTCAGGTTTTCAAACAAATTAAATGGTAGCATTCATTTTAAGATAACATTAAAAATCAAGTAAATACATTGAAAGAATACACTCATTTCAGGACAACAAAAAAACATTTCAATCCAAGTGCTGCATAAAATCATTTTATTGTGTTAGTCATCATCACTGTCTATGCAACCTTCACTATTTTCCTCTGCTCACTATCTTTATCACTCTCAACTTCATCATCAGTCTCCCACAAAACATCATCCTTACTCCGATCCATGGCATTAGATAAGCAGCATTTCTTAAATCCTTTCACTATTACTTTTGCATTTATTTGTTGCCACGATGCCTTGATCCATTGGCAGAGCATTGCAACTTCAGGTTTCTTAAGATTTCCTTTTGGTGTTAAAGTGTGAGTTCCACTCTGTAACCACTCAGAATACAAAACCTTTAAATTATTTTTAAAACACTTATTGACAGCAACATCTAAAACTTGAAGTTGCGATGTCATTCCTCCAGGTATTACAATAAGATCAATATTCATCGCACTCATTATGTTTTTAATTTCAGGAGATAAGTGTCCTTGAATGCATCCAGTGAAAGCATTGCTCTTTGTTTCAGTAAAGCTCCTGGCCGTCTATTCCACACCACATGTAACCAATCTCTCGTTAGTTCTTTAGTCATCCACCCCTTTTCTTGACACCTATTATTCCACTTGGCAAATGTTTCTTAGGCATTGTTTTCCGCTTTAGAATCACATATGGTGGTAATTTAGTCCCATCTGCTAAAACCGCCAACATTACCGTGACTCGCATTTTTTCGTTGCCTGTAGTTTTAATTAGGACGAACTTCGCACCTTTTTCGTTCACAGTATAATTAGATGGCATTTAGAAGAAAACCGGAGTTTCATCGGCATTTCCTATTTGGCTCAAAAGGTAATTATTGGTTTTTCTAAGTCCAATTACGTATTTCTGGTAAGCGAGAAGTTTTTCAACATAGTCTTTGACAATTTCTGACACAGCGAAGTTCGTCGCCGTAAAGAAAAATTATTTCGTCGCCGTAAAGAAAAATTATTTCGTCGCATCATTCTCACGCACCAACTTCTGCTGGCCTTGAATTCTTGCAATGATATATTAAGTCCTCTAGTAATTTCATTAGCTTTAAGTATAATACTTTCAGTCGAAACAGGCATACCGTTCTTCCTCATGGTGCGCACAAACTTGAATACTTCTTCTTCAATGCCATGAAATCGGCCTAATTTTGGACCACTGAGCGACTTCCTTGTGGCTTTGGCATTTTCTAGTTCCTGTTTTGAGAGTTTCCATCGATGCACATTTGCCTCAGATACACCGAACTTTCTACTCGCATCACAGTTATTAGTTTTTCGGCGTAATTTATCACGATCAGCTTAAAATTTGTATCTTAGCTCCGTCTAATTCCTTTGTTAACTTTCCCTTTGCACTCGTGCCACGTACTTCAACATGATCTGTCATTTTAACTTAAGGGTTGTGCATTTAAATCAAGAATGCACAACTCAAAGTTACTGTCACACTTAGTGAATCACGGTGCGTCGTTTGAAAGGGGAATCCCAATGATTTCCGCTCTCATTTGTTTTAACATTGCGGTTGGCATTACGTGCAAGGTGAAAGTACGTCTGTGTTATGATCGTCGACGATGATTATTAGTCTAAATAATTATTATTCCCGTCATGTTTTTCTTATTGTTATTACTATTTGTTTATTTCACGTCTTTATGTACGTACTTGAATTTGCTGTTGTGAATTGTTTACTCTAATATACCATTTGTTGTAAAAACCACTGATTAAATGCTTAAATATACTTTGTATCCGAATGTAAGACGACTCTTGATATTTACAGCTGAAAATTTGGAAAAAAAGGTCGTCTTAGATTCAGGTGAATACGGTAAATCCGATACTTATAAATGCATACCATTTCAAGGCATTTCATTGAAGTTAGCTAACTCTCTTCCTAGAGGTCAACTAATTCAAAGTGTAATTGATAATTTGACAGCCAGGCTTTTATTGACAAATCATTTTTTTTTCAAATTAGCGTACATTGAATATGGGAATGATTAAAATAATCATAAGCAATACGAGTACCTTTTATCACTCTTTGATATGTTGGAACCAACCTCTTGGAACTTTGAGGAAATACTTTCTCCATGGCTAGAAGGGGAAAAGAAATTACAGCAGCTAAATATGTTGTTAAAATTTAAAATAGATATTAATGACTTCAGGGATTTTGTGGACTCAAATCTCCAATCAAAACCGCATGCTCCTATTTATCCTACAATTGCAAAAGCTATGAAAATCGCTAACACAGTTGCAATCAGCAGTGCAGAAGCTGAACGAGGTTTGAGTGTAATGAATGATATAGGCACCTGTGAAAGAAGTAAACTCACAAATAGCCATGTGTCCAATCTGATGTCTATAAAAATATTGGGTAAATCATTAACAGATTGGGATGCAGTACCTTTTGTAAAAACCTGGCTACGTCAACATCGTCTTGCAGATGATACTAGAGTTCGACCCAAGGTTGCTGTGCAACCAACAGATAATCAAACAGCAATATGGAACCTTCTATAAATTGTAAATGTATGATGTAAATTGAGCCTATCCTTGCAAAAACTAGACAAAGCGACAACTACTAAAAACTCCAGAAAACACATTTAAAGTTTACGAATTTAAAGTATAATTGTTCAATAAATAAATGCATTTTATTTCATTTTTCTCTTTTATCTTATTAGCTTATGATGTGTATATTATGTAGAAGAAAAATACATCACATTGATGTTTTAGTGAATAATGTATTATTGTAGGTGTAGGAGTCCGCATGAAACAATTTACAAATTAGACGAAAAAGATTATGAATAACTTAGATAAAATTTAAGTGTAATTTATATAACAGAGGAGATAAAAATTACATAAGTATATAAGGGCAATACAGTGGAGGAATGCAGGATTCATGATATTCTGATGACATTTAACAGCATTATACTTATACCCAAAAGTTGATTATTTATTTATAATTTCAATAAATAATTGTAAATATAAACTGACAAATAAAACATTGTATTCTTATGTAAATTTATTCCTAATTCCTCTCTTGGATTTATTTCGCTTTATGGCCTTCTAGTACATATAGCAAACCTAACCTAAAAATAGCTAAAAATATGAAAAAGTATTAAATACGGTTATCAATGGAAAATAAAGATAAATTTAAATTTTTTTAGAAATAAAAGTCCGAAAAACACATATTTTCTGAGGGTATCTTGTTTTCCTATGTTGAAATTCGGTATCAGACCTTCTTCCGAATTTCTACCCATCTCTTTGTTGTTAAAATACAGCGAGCCCATTCTTAACAGGTTGCCGTCATACCCCTGCATATAGCGAGCCCCTTGTTACCAGATTGGCAGCTCACCGCTGACTATCAGGTTCAAATGCAGCAGTGGAAATAGTTTTTTCAATCAATGATATTTGGACCTGAGAAAAAACTGAAATATCTTTGGAATGTATAACTTCACAGACTGTGATAGAAGTAAATTTATATAAAAAATGTGATCTTTATAACTTTATAGAACCAAACAATGATTTATTACACCAAGTTCATTGTTGTGACAAATATAAATAAATAAAGGGATTTTGCAATAAGGAATTTTTCTCTTTATTAAAAAAATGCTTGTTTGAAATGTTGTAAATCTGATTAACTTTGTCATGCATTATTATTCTTTAACAGCATAATCAGTGATGAAGAATTGAAGAAGAAAGTGAACAGCTCTGACAAACATGATTAAAGAATTTTATTAAACATTTATGTGATTAAAATGTTTCTTTTGTTGGTAATATTGACAAATGCTTAATTTATAATATAAATTAACCATTTATCAATATGAATTTTATATGTGAATTCCCAGTAAAAAATTATATACGAGGGCTGTTCAATAGCAAGTGATCACATTTTTTTTAAACAAACTATTTATGGAACAATTGTAGCTTAGTGGCAGAATATTGCAACAATCCAACTTGCATTACATCACAAATACACAGACATCTCATATGCAACATGTTGCAGTGGTGGCAGCACTAATGCATGTGTTTAGTGATGGAGGTCACAAGTGAGGAACAGTACGCTGCACTGAAATTTTGCTATCACCTCAAAAAAACTGCAGCTGAAGCCTACAGCATGTTGCAGGAGGCATACAGTGAATCTGTGCTTCCATAAAGCACAGCCCAGAAGTGGTTTAAAATGTTTAAAGAGGGACGGGAGTCAATCACAAAGGAACGTGGTCCAGGTGCTCCAGCCATGGCAGTGACTGAGGTAGCCATCAACACTGCTGCTGTCATTGTGATAGAGGATCACCGTGTAACTGTAAGACAACTGGCAGGAATATTGGGAATATCAGTTGGAAGCACTATTGTGCATTACCGTTTGAACATGAGGTGAGTTTGTGCATACTGGGTTCCAAGACTGGTGACACCTGAGCAACAACAGGTGTGCATGGAGCTGAAGAGAATGGTTGCTGAAGGTGGTGATGAGTTCCTAAGTAAAGTGATAACTGCAGACGAGCCCTGGCTGCACCATTTTGATCCTGAGAGTAAGCAGTAGAACTCTGTGTGGAAGTCTCCAGGGTCCCCTACACCAAAGAAAGCCAAAGTGGTAGCCTCAGCAGGAAAGGTTATGGTCATATCCTTCTTCAACATTCATGGAATGATTTACCAGCATGTTGTGCTAAGGCATACAACCGTCACAGGGCAGTACTATACATGTACTGAAGACTTTGCGAGACCACTTCCAATGGAAATGACCTCAGCTGCATGCAAGTGGCTGGTTGCTTCATCATGACAATGTGTGACCTCACATTGCTCATGTTGTCATGCAGTACCTAGCCAGCATCAATGTGACATGTCTTCCTCATCCCCCCTATAGCCCAGATCTTGCACCCTGTGATTTCTTTCTTTTCCCCAACTTGAGGAAGCAGCTGCAGGGGAAACATTTCCAGTCATCAGAAGAAGTTGTGAAGGTGGCAGAGTAATGGCTTCTCCCATGAGTTTGAAAAATGGCAGGAACGTTAGGACAAGTGCATTGCAGTGAATGGAGATTACTTTGAAACGGACCATCAAAACATAGACGATGATTGATGGGATGTGCCCATAAAAAATCAAGATCACTCTTTATTGAACAGCCCTCATATATCACCAATTCCCTTCCCTCATTCTCTTATTCTGCAGGCCTCCTAACTTGGGAAATATCCTGTGGAAGAAAGAACTATCCATTCCCACCCTTCCATCCGCTGCAGGATCCTAGCCCTGCAGCAAACCCCACTGCCTTACATTGCGTCATCCACCCACCCTCATTTTCCTTCTCCATTCCCTCCACCAACATCATCCCCAGAAGTCACTCTGCACCATGACGAATGTCATTTACGTCCTCACCAGCACCCTATGTAACACTTTCTACGTTGGCCTCACCAGTAAGCCACACCTTCCTACTTCAGTAGTGCCCACATACACCTTCCGTCCTTATTGGCTGGTCATTCCCCTTCCCCAACTCCTATCCCCAAACTCCTCACATCAGCTTGTCATTCTCATATCCCTACCCAGTGCATCATTTCAAACAGTACATCTCTCTCTCTCACTGATGCAGGGCTTCGGTCTGAAAAGCTTCTGAATCTGTGTTGTTTTCCAGTGCCTTCAGCACCCCCAGTGGCTCTCGACTTCTGGTAAGTGTCCACTGGGCTTCCTCCAACATCTTGTTGCCACCTTTATAATTACCTTTCCTTTTCCTTAAGCATATATATTCTTACATGTCATCTGGCATTATTTAGGGAATAATTTAGACAGTATTACAACTTATTTTTTATTCTATACACATTTCATGATACACTATTTAAGAGATGTGTGCTTTCAAATCCAGTGTACATCAACATCTGAAAGGAAATAGCAGATATGAAATAATGACATTACAAAAAATAAAAAAATCTTCCCAAAAATGCAAATAAGTTGAGCGTTAACTAATACATCGTAAAAAACATTAAAACATTGTCTTTTGAAGTTCCCCCTGAATTTGAGATCAAACTCAAATTCTAAAAATACACCGCAGCACATCATTCAGTCAGCATAGCAGGTTGTCAATAGTAATACTTCCTTAAAAAAGCAAACTTAACCAAATAATTAAGATGCCATGGATGCACCACTTTGAAATTATTCATTACCATTTCAACTGCTACGTTTACACTCCAAAAAGGTACTATTTTCTTATATGACATTAAAAAAATCTCTCTTAACCATCTAGGCATACAGATCAAGTGTAATACTTCAAAACTGAATGCACAAATAAGAAATTTGTCATCAAGAGAAAAACCATTAAAAACTATTCACCTCATCGCATCTGTTTTAAAAAATCCTTAAACATAATAACCAAACTAAGCCGCACACTTAATGACTAATTTCAGGAATATTTGTCATGCATTGTGTGTGCCATCAAACATGCATTTCAGCATTGCTTGCTCTGATTTTATATGCACCAATTATCCAGAGCAGATGATGTTAAGCACACGAAGGAATCGCACCACATTCAGGATACAATGCTCAATACATTTAACAGAAACCTTAACATATTGGAGAGGAGTGAGGGTGACAGCCTCATTTCATTCAGAGTCTTTAAGTATAGCACACTTCTTCAACAGCTTATTTTGTTTAGCACTAAATAATATTGTCAGAGGAGCTAAAAAAAATGCCTACTTAACTCGTTGCTCTTTTTACTTAGCAACGAGCTCAAACAAAGACATTCAATTTTAAAATCTCACATTAACACCTTGCACCAATATAAGAGGCTGTCACAACACACTGCACAAGTGTAGCTTAAAGTGCTAACTTTAAGCAAAAGGATGAGTGATGAATGAAAATGACAAAAACGTTAAGTAAACCAGATAGGGTATGGAAAGGAATGAACGTAACAGCCAGGCATTTAGATATGTGGTATAAGTCAAGAGATAGGATCTCTTCATGGGATATGAGGGACTCTCACGTTTAAGAGGACGGAGGTAACACTCCAAGCATTACGGAATGCACAATCCGGCTGGACACAATTTTTTTTGATAATGGTCAAAGCCTTATTTTTTCTTTAAATCGAGAAACAAGAAGCAATTTTGGAGGTTTTTTCCCAGGGCAATAACAACTGGTCGTTAAAAGGGTTACAGGGGAAATTGGGGGCAAAAAAGACAGTAACACGGTACATGGTAACATTTAAAACTGTGCGCACAAGACAATCACGCTCAGGCCCACATATACCCTGAAACATGCATCCAGAAGGTTAAGGATGGGAGACATGCTCTTGACGAACGTGCTCACCCACTTTCGTGTCCATTATTCTTGTCCCATGCACTTCTTTTATAGCTAGATAACGTTTATTTTTTTAACTTCTTCGTGTATAGGACACACACCCATTCTCACTGGACGAGTCATCTCAGAATTTGATACGAGGATTCCCTGCTAAACACTTATATCACTGCCCATTTTTAACTCTGAGCACTTTTTATTTCCCTCTATTTAATCACTTCGATCGCATCACTTAGACACATGCATGCTTTTTTTAAAACTGGACTTTTATACTAATTGTTTCTTTTTTTAACCTAATATTCATTCCTAACATTAAAATAGAGTACTTCTCTCTCTGCTAGTCTTTTAATTTTCTTTATTCTGAGAACAAACAACCACATTTTTTTAGCTTTCAAATTTGAGAAAAACTGGGAGTCCGGAAAGCATATGCGAGCTGAGGAGATATGCAGAATATATTCACTTGGCACTGTCAAGCTCTCGAAAAATTTTTTTTCCTTGTAATCAATCACATCACAATTGCACAACTCACGATAAAAGCCTTCCCATTTTCCCAGAGCATTAAATTTGTAATGATTATCAACGCTCGTTTTGTTCATTCTCAGACCACAGCTGCTGATGTGGGCATCCTATTGGGCTAAGCTTCAACAGCTCCTACTGCGTTAAAGAAGACACTTACTTCATCATGTCGTAATGAGCACCAACTATATGTTTGAAAGTAACTCCTTTAGAATAACTTCTTGCCTTAGACAATAGCACTTAAGGAAAAAAGTTATAATGGATCAGGCACATCCTAACAAAATGCAAACTATAAAAGGTGACGTACTTAACTGACACTCTTGCAACG
>JAXCHB010000598.1:0-24684 GCA_036926305.1 Uropetala carovei
ATAAACACATATGCAGTTCCTGTTTTAACCTACCCTTTTGGCATAGAAAAATGGACTAATACAGATCTCGACAATCTCATTCGAGTCACCAGAACCCTACTCACAAAGCACAACAAGCATCAACCCAAGAGTTGCATAGAGAGAATAAACTTACCACGGAAAGGAGGAGGAAGAGGATTCATTAACATAAAGCAGTTGCACCAAAACCAAATTATAAACCTACAGAAATTCTTTTGGAACAAAGAAGATTTTCCAGTCCTCAAAGCTATAATAACAATAGATAACGACCACACACCTCTCCGACTCGCTACAAAACACCAACAGCAGACCGATGATAACACAGAACAACTTTTAAACAGCTCATCAACTAAAGCACTTCATGGAAGACATTACAACATTACAAGACAACTCCACATCTCAAAAGACCTAACATACTCATGGCTTAAAAATGTAAAATTATACCCAGAAACCGAAGGATTTGCAATAGCTATACAGGACCAAGTCATAAATACGCTTAATTACAGAAAGTACATAATTAAAGATCCCGCAGTTCAGAATGACACATGCAGAAAATGCCACATTCCCAGAAACTACAGATCACATCATCTTGGGTTATAAAACACTCACTGCCACAGACTATCTATCTATCTATCTATCTATAGTTCACCCTGCAAGCCACCGCAATGGTGTGTGGCAGGGGGTGCAATAGCACCAAGGTAAAGCGCATAATAATGTATAGTATCACTCTACGTCGGCTATTTCTTTTCGTAACTTCTGTTCTGCTCAGCTATCGTTCTAGGGAAAAACGAGCCTTTATACCTCTCAGTCCTACAGGCTATCTCTCTTATTTTACGAGGATGGTCCATTCTACCAATATAAGTTGGCGCTCTTATTATTTCTTCATGATCGCTGGAGAATATATGCCTTCTAAATCTTTCGAGAAGTTTTAACCTAGAGCGTGATCGGCGCTCAGCTAGTGATTCCCATCCTAAGTCCTGTATCAAGGCTGTAACACTATTGTTTCTATCGTAACAATTTTTGATGAATCTAGCGGCTTTTCGCTGCACTCTTTCTAACTCTGAGATTGATCCTTTCACGTACGGATCCCATATGCTCGACGCTTACTCTAATAGCGGTCTTACTAACGAGAAGTAACATGTCTCTTTGACTTTTTCCTCACTTTTACCTACTATGCGTTTGATGAATCCTAGTTTCTGTTTAGCCTTCCCGCATATATTTCGTATGTGCATATGTGCATATCCCACGAGAGGTTGCTTGTTAAAGTAACGCCTAAGTATTTGACGGAATCGGCTAGTTTTAGCTGGACGCCTTCAACAGCGTAATTCGTCGTGTCAATGTTTTTGTTTCCCCAGAATCTCATAAAGGAACACTTTCCTAAGTTCAATTCTAACTGCCACTCTTTACACCACTCGAGAATTGCATTTAAGTCGTCAGAAAGTAATAATTGATCATTAGGACTGTTAATCTCTCTGTAAACTACTGTATCATCCGCGAATAACTTGATTTACTTTTAATAACCTTATCTAAGTCGTTTATGTATAAAAGGAATAGTAGGGGGGCGATTACACTTCCCTGTGGAACGCCTGAGGCTACGCTGACTGAATCTGATTTAAATCTATCTATAACCACTATTTGTTCAAGCTCATTAAGCAAGTCCCTGATCCACTCGATTATATTTCGATTTATTCCACAGTCATTTAATTTCTTCACTAACTTACTGTGCGGGACTTTATCGAAAGTCTTCTTGAAGTCGAGGAAAACCGCATCTAACTGAGTCTTACGGTCTCCTGATCTTAGTATATCGTGAACGAACAGAGCGAGCTGTGTTTCACAAGATCTCGTCTTCCTGAAGCCATGCTGATATTTACTTAGCAAGTTCTGACTATCTAAGAAGTCCATCACGGAGCTAACGATAATGTGCTCGAGAACCTTGCAAGATAGGGAGGTAAGCAAAATTGGCCTGTAATATTCTCTGTCGTCTTTTTTCCCACCTTTGTGTAACGGCGTTATAAAGGCTAATTTCCATTCCTTACGTACAACGCCATGACTAAGTGACTTATTGAAAACTATTTCGAGATAAGGTGCTATTTCCAGTGCTAACTCTTTGAATACTCTAGCTGGTATCTCTTCTGAACCCGGAGATTTATTTGAATTGATATTTTTAAGCTGTTGAGCTATCCCTTTCGCTAATATGACTATATCGTTCATTTTTTCCTTGCCTGGTTCGGGCGCCACGACCTTCGCTCTCACGTCTTCGGTAGTAAATACGCTCTGAAAAAATAAGTTTAACAAATTTCCTTTATCTGCGCTATCGCTAACTACCTCTCCTTGGTCGTTTATTAACGGGGCTACGGTTGGGCGTCGACCTTGAACTTCTCTAACATATGACCAAAAGCATTTGGGATTTTCACTTAGATGTTCACTAAGAGTCTTTTTCTTGAAGTCTGTTAGTGCTTTGCGCATAACCTTTTTGGTCTTAGTCCGACAATCTCTGTACTTAAGTGAAATTGAAATTACTTCCTCCTGTGACTTACAGTTATTGATGCGTTTAAATTTCGAGTCAAGCTTTCTTTGGTGTCTGAGGGCACACTTAACCTGCCGATTATACCACCTTTGTTCCCCATTATCGCTAATAAATTTACTTGGTATATACGTATTAATACCAATTCTAATTTCTGATAGAAATGATTTCCAAGTTTCCTCAACGTTTTTTGTGCTTGTCGATTTGCTGAAATCGCCGTAATCCTTGATGAGTTTCTCTTTGAAATCCTCAAAGTTAGCATTTTTATACATGTAGACTTTTCGCTTAGGTTTGCGATATTTTGCGACAGTTATATCCAAAAGTACTCGAACTGATTGGTGATCACTGATTCCTTCTTCAACAGTTACTTCGGAAACACGCTTGGGGATGTTAACTGCTAGTAAATCTAATATATTGTTCGCTCTCGTAGGTTTTTTGACTACCTGGATTAGGGAATGTTTATTGAAGATGTCTATTAGCGCTTCGCATGACTCGCGATTCCTACCGGATGGTATGAAGCTACAACTCTGCCAATTTATCGAGGGTAGATTGAAGTCTCCTCCTACTATGATAATGCTTTTACTATTCTTCTTCATTAGTGAATTTATTTGAGCCTCTAGATCGTATATTTCTTCTGCGTTTGAAGCTGGCTGCCTATAATATGCACATACATGAATGTTTCCCAAACCTTCACTGTTTATAGTACACCAAGTGCTTTCAATATTGTTTTCAGCAAACTTGACCAGAGAACTTATTAGTGTATTATTCACTGCTATAAACACCCCTCCACCGCTCCTATTTGTCCTATCTCGTCTGTGAATAATATATCGTAAGGGGAAAATTTCATGGTCGTGAATATCCGAGGTTAGCCAACTCTCTGTGCCTATTACTATATCTGCCTCTGTTTGTTCTAGTAAATTCTGAAGTTCCGCAGCCTTATTCCTGATACTCCGGCAATTTAGAGTTAAAATTTTTAGAGTGTCACTTATGTGTCGCTTCGGAATTATTTCAGAGATTTGGAGGATGCATCTCTCATTTCCAATAGAGGCTTTATTACTGATAGTATTATTATCGCATGGTTTATTGTGCCCTAAAGCCGACCTACATATTGATCTACGGTCAGAGTTAATAAATTTATTATGATAATTAGCGCAAGTCTTTAATTTCCCCGTATATGACCTGCTCACTAACCTATTACTGATAGTATTATTATCGCATGGTTTATTGTGCCCTAAAGCCGACCTACATATTGATCTACGGTCAGAGTTATGGTCTGTACCAAACTTAATGATCGCTGGGAGGCGGGGTTAAAATGTGTGGAAAGGGAACCTTGTTGCCGAATCAGTCCACAAACGTGGACCAATTATAGTGCTTCGCAAGTTGGCAGAGACGCTGGATGGATAGGACTCTTTGTAGGAGTGGGGTCAGACAGGCGAACATCAGTAAACGAAATTATAAAAATGTTGAAAACTTTAATATTTAAAGCTACATAAAATGAAATTACGAGTATTTACGTTTGGTAATATTATCGTAGTAACTACGAATATATTACTTCCTCCTTTGTCTTTCATAAGTAGATATAAAACATTTTCCACGTTATAGGGTACCTATTTTATATGATTGTCATTTAAACAATATAGAATATTCTCTGCTTATATGACAAATAAGAGAAAAGGATGTTATATTTTACATTTTTGAGAATACGTAGAAAAAAGTTAGCAGGAAGATGAGACTATTTGGTATGCGAATGGCAAATGTCGGAGCAGGTAGCATAATAAACACAAGGAGGGAAGGACGAGGGAAAAGAATGGTGTGGGATTTCTAAGGGACCACATGTATAACCACAACATATGTTCCGTTCTCACAGTTATTTGCTTCTGGTTTCAAGCAGCTGTTAAGTATATAACGGTAGAACTGCGTAGAACCATCTCGTAACATTTCAGCCAGATGAAAATACTGCCATATTTTCCGTATCCTATCTCGTATTGCCGAAAATACAGAAATTTTAGCCATAGGTTGTAAAGACGCAGCATTCTAAAAGTTTAGGTCTTATTGAACTATTAATTTAAAAAAACCAAGTAGTACAATATGCATCATGAAAGGGAAGAGGGTGCGGAGTAGGAATAAATACACAATATTTAATTTCATCTATTTATTTTTATTATTAACAATCAACTCTATATAATTGCAAATAGTTAATAGATCACATCAAGAGGAAGAGCAAAATATTCTTAAAGGTAGCAGTTGGATTACGGAAGAATTACATTTCGAGTACTTTCTTACTTCTATTGGTACTAATATTTTAAATATAACAAATGCATTACACGGATTAAAGCAAACACATAAGTTAATAATTATCATATTATTAGGAAATCATGATTGGATAAAAGAATAAAAATAACGCTTCTCATTGAGTAGGTACTTTTACTTATTCCAAAGACAATAAACCATTACATATTATATACACTGTGATTCAGAGTAAACGTTTGCATGAATATGGGAATATTAAAGAAATTCAAAGTAGTAAAATTACTTAATATATTTAAAACTGCACACAAATTGAACATTTTTACAGGGAAAAACCAGTAAGGCAAAAACCCCATTTGCAGAAAAACGGCCACAAGAAGAGACGTGAAAAAACTGCGAAACCTACTGAGGTAAACTAAGATATAGAGAGCTGTAAAAGAAGCAATGATTAGAAAACATAACAATAAACACGATTAAATTGTGCACATAAATAGTAAGATCAACACTAGAATAAAATAACCGTTTTTGTCAGCATATTATTATTACTGAATTTCATAAAAAGAAGTAAGTAATATAACTTCCTGAAAACCAAAACTTTATTATGAACAAACTGGGTTAAAACATTTACTGTCGTCATTACATTAGGATGAAAAGTATTTCAAATCCCAGATCATTCAAAATAAATTATTGGCTTCTCAAAAGTTATGAAATTATCTCTTTTTCAAATATTCTATTATTAAATTTATCCTGAGAAAACATATGACATTAGATTAATCATAGCCACATCAATGTCACTATTGAAATATAATGATAGGTACAGAGACAGAGTGAATTAAAAATAGAGTAGCTACATATAAAATTTAGGTTATTTGTAAATAGATGAAGTAAAAATAAGAGAATCAATTTTAGGATATAAAATAAACAGAAATGGAATTATATACTAAGCATGAACAGTAAGTAATGAAGTGGAAATGTATAATAATGAGAAAAGTTAAGACAAAAATACTTTTGAAATAATCACTTATCTTCACCTGCCTTAAAGTTATTTAAATCTGTCATTATCATGTACACACAGGCGCTGACACTGACACTATGCAAATAGATTGCAATTTAAACTTTAATAAGCTAAGTCATAAAGAAGAAGAAGCACTTACATGCTCTGAGCATGAAATATAAAAACTATAGCACTAAAAAGGGAAAAGCACTGTGGGATAGAGGGAGAAACACATTCACACTTCAGGGATTTCAAGTAGACACTGACCCTATACAAATAAATTACAATTTACACTTTAATTAGGATAATAGGGAGAACCACATTTGGTAGAAAAGGCACTGAATAAGTTAACCATTATAAAGAATATCCAAAGCTGAAGCACACACGATTTGAGCGTGAAATGGCAAGACTATATCACTAAAAATGGGAGTAAAAGCACTGTGGGATAGATGGATGAACACACACTACAGGGATTTTAAGTAAGCACTGACACATGAAAATAGATTGATGCACATTTGAAGTGTAGGGATTACAGCAAGCCATGGAAGAATTTAAAACTGCACCTAAGAGATAACTAAGGAATGTAACAGAATCATATACTTTTCTTGCAGAAAAGAATGAAAATTTTTTAAAAAATGAAAGGCTTTTCACCATATAAAATTAATTGATGAAGGTTTTAGTTATATCATTACAGATTATTTTTATTATTAGCATTGCCTTAACTTATAACTTATGAATTAATACTTATAATCAAACTTAAGTATGAACATTGGTTGGAATTAACTGGTTCTGCAAAAAAGAGAGGAATAGCATAATGAATTTCAAAACACTCATTCAATAGTGTGGTAATGTAATACTCCAATATACTTATCTTGTGGAAATTAATTAGCAGCTGGAAATTTGGGCAAAGGCACCATGGAGGAACTGATCAACTTGGCATAGACTGAAAATTTAACTTGTTAATAAATAGTCAAGAGGAAATTATACCTCATCATTCACCTCACCTTCTTACCTAGTAAAACATTAAGATATTTAAATCAGGAGACAAATTGTTGACTGATTGACAGTGTTCAATTGAAGCTGTTCAAAAAAAGAGAGATATTTGTATGAGTAAATGGCAAAACAATACAGCATATTAGTAATTATCTAATTTTACACTTAATTTTTTAAACAAAGAGTAATTATTCAATACCTACCTTCCTTAGTATTTAAACAGAATGAAACAAATATAAATAATTTCTATAATTTTTATAGTTACCTTCTACAAAGGTGAAACTCCTAATTCTTCCAGTCCAACGTTATCTTCGCTAATAGTGACATCACTGCTAGTATTCGAATCCGAACTTGAGGTCAATGCTATTATAATTTCTTGAATTCCCTCTTCCAATATTCCTTCTTTAATCCAAGCCTCCTCGATAACTTTCTTTGTGTGTTCTACTACGGTTTTCCTGAGAATACTTTTCGTTGGTTATTCTTCTGACTGTACCCAAGTTAAGGGCAACAGCTGATCTTTTTACAACCTTCGAAATAGCAAGTAACGATCCACCATTACTTTTCTCCCTCTCGAAGTAATTTCGTACACTTAAAACTAAATTCCGCGCGGAACTCTGAAGAACACGTCTCACAGATTTTCGCTCAGACATCTTTCACACAATACTCATCCGCCGCAAACAAAAGACGCTACGCATCTGCTGTGTGTGAGAGAGAGAGAGAGCGCGGTAAAATCCCTGAGTAGGAAACAAACAGACGGCAACGCCGGATGCCTCTGATTTGTTGACGAAGGGAACGCCCTCATTTTTGGGGGCCTGGCCAGCGATCATTAAGTTTGGTACGTAGTATAATAAATTTATTATGATAATTAGCGCAAGTCTTTAATTTCCCCGTATATGACCTGCTCACTAACCTATTACTGATAGTATTATTATCGCATGGTTTATTGTGCCCTAAAGCCGACCTACATAATGATCTACGGTCAGAGTTAATAAATTTATTATGATAATTAGCGCAAGTCTTTAATTTCCCCGTACATGACCTGCTCACTAACCTACTCTCTAATCTAAAAAAACTCTACTATGCTCGTATATCCTACCACCTACCCTCTGTGCTGCCTCGGCGGTATAGTGAACTCCCGAGCGGTTAAGGGGTACCTTGCACGATTCGAGAACAAAGGACCAACACAACGACGTTGCAAAAATAATTCACATAGAACTCGCAAACCTCCACAATTTAGCCGCAATAACTGACCCTTATTATAAATACCAACCAGACTGAGTACTTGAAACCACACACAAATTATACTGGGGTAATACAATATTAACAGACAGAACCATCATAGCAAACAGACCCGATCTCACACTGGTTGACAAAGAAAAGTCAATTACATACCTAATCGACATATCCATCCCGTCCGATGACAACATTCAACAAAAAAACAATGAAAAAATGGAAAAATATTCGCCTCTCGCAATAGAAATAAAAAGAATATGGAAACAGCAAAAAGTATACATCATTCCCATCATTATATCAGTAACTGGTATTACTCCCAACAGCCTACCGAAAACCCTAGAAAACTTACAACTACTGATACACATTCATGCCAAAATACAAAGCAACCATCCTTAGAACTTGTAACACAGTTAGAAAATTCCTTAATACAGACCACCTAACAAATATGTAACCTACCACCATATAATCTTTTGTACTTTGCAATAAAAATAGAAAGACTTGAATATATTCCATCTTCTATTTCAACTATGCCAGTTAAAAACTGAGGAAAATGAAGATAATAATAATAAATTAACTCATGGAAAAACAAAACACTACATGGAAAACACATTTATCAATTATCACAACCATATATTGATAAAAATGCATCCAATAGTTGGTTGATACACAGTCAACTATATGCAGAAACAGAAGGATTCATAATAGCTATCCAAGAGCAAATTATAAAAACAAAAAACTACAGTAAATACATAATCAAAGTCCCCAATATCAGAGATGACAAATGTAGAAAATGTGCCTCAACAAAAGAAACCATAGAACACATAATAGGTGGTTGTAATGTCCTAGCCCCAAACGAATACACAGAGAGACATGACAATGTATGCCGACAGATACACTTAAAACTAGCAAAAAAATATAAATTAATAGAGAGCGAAACACCATGGTATAATTACAAACCAGAAACAGTTTTATAAAACAGCACAACAAAACTATACTGAAACAGAAGTATAATAACAAACAGAACACAACCACACCATAGACCAGATATAACACTGATAAACAAACAAAATAGAACCACTTATTTAATAGACGCCGCAATACCTAACTCCACAAATCTAGAAAAGAAACATACAGAAAAAATACAGAAATATCTACCTCTAGCTGAAGAAATAAAACAAATTTGGAACCAAAATAATGTCCATATAATACCAATAATAATATCATCCACAGGAATAATCCCAAAAACATTACATAAAAACCTGAAAACTCTCTGTATTAGCCCTTACACCTACATACAATTACAAAAGTCAGTTATAATAAACACATGCTCAATAACCAGAAAATTTCTCAACCATACCGAAAATTTATAAAATAATAAAAAATGAGAATAAGCTTGAGGATCTACTCCACATTTTCTTATAAATCACCGAGATATATCTTGAGAATAAATGAATAATAATAATAATAACCCATGTGAGGTTTGCTAGTCCCCCATCGGGCTCCTCCCCAGGGGGCAGATCGAGGAATGCCCACCAGATATGGAGGGTACCGGGGAAATAAAATACCCGGGGTGGACCAAAAATAGCACAGAAAATCCAGGTGCATCTGTACCCGCTTCGGGCGGTGTCCTGGTCGGGCAGTGTCTGTATCCCATGTAAGGGGCAGCTGCCAAAGGCATCTGTACCCCAGGTTAGGGGTGGCCTAGAGGAATTGCCTGGCAGTAGGTATAAAATGCATAACCCGTTTTAGCGGAGATGAGCTACGATGGAGATGAGATTAAGGAGGGGCATTTCTGGGGTCACCGGTGGGGGTGACAGCATATGAGCCGGTGGTAACCAGGCGCTGAAACGGCGGGTCCTGGTCGGGACACCTGAAGAGCGACAAACCAGAAGCAATGGGGACATCCAACAATTAACAGTCCCAACCGCCCAATCTGTTTTGCCAGATGAACCGGTAACTACCAAGGCAAGCCGCATACAACAGTCATTAAAATGGATAGCTCAGACGGATAAAGATGTCATCCGCTGTTATATGATTAGTACTGAAGCAGAAACAAACTTAACAATCTACAGACGAAAAATGCACCAACTTTTCATAGACTTATATCCGGATTTAGCTGCAAGAGTAACAGAACAAAATCTGGTAGATCGACGCAGAGCAATAATTCATAATAATTTACTAACAAATCTAGAGATTGAAACAATAAAGACTGAAATATCAGAATAGCTCAACTTAAACATCCAGTCTAATGATGAAACAACGCAGATAGCGAGCATTCACTAACAAGATGATCAAGAAGCACAGTTATCACAACCATAGGAGACAACCACAGACTCACTGACCCCGATGAGCAAAAAGATACACAGTTTCAACAAGAAGTGAATAATGAATTTAATAGAGCCATGGCTGAATTCCTCGACCTTGATCCCTTGCAATGCCCTGCTATCCCAAAGCCTAAATTCTGCATGAAATTCTGGGAGATCATTAACCCTCTTAGTGCCACGGGCCGATATATCGGCTTTTGCTACTTGGGAGAAGAGTGCCACGGGCCGATATATCGGCCCATGCATAGACTGAAACTAAACTCGTAATAGTTCATCATAGATGCGATAGATGGCATTTGATAATGTCATCATCTGAAAGAGGATGCTTCCTACTTAATAAATCTTTTTTTCCTTTTGTTATACTTCGATCGTGAATTTATCACTTAAGCTTTATAAATGGTCATATTTGTGGCGTATAGCCATCTGCGTGGTATAGAACGCAACTAATCTCGACCTTCAAAATTTTTTTTCGTCTCATTGGGGTAAGGTCCTGTAGCCATGATTCCTTTTGTATCCTATCCCGAATGTTACTGCCCTCTGCTGTAACATTTTTTAACTGGAGAGTATCAGTAAGAAGGCGAATAGATGCTTTCATGCGTAGGCTGTTCAAGAAATGTTGGTGCTACAATTGAATTAGCTGTAGCTATACATTTGTATTCTTCAAAGTATAAATAAACTTATTTTAAACTTAATAAATAGTGCATTTATTTATAATGTAAACAAAATTTCACGTAAGGTAAAAGAAATGAAATATTCTCTTTCAAAGTAAAGGGAGCTGACTGTGCGAATACGCGACCAGATGTGCACACATCTGGTCATGAGAAATGCACATATGGATGATCCCTGATCCCTAATAAAAGAGAAACTCGAGCATTATTGAGGGTCTTGAGATAGAGTGGTAAGGAAAGAAGGACTCAAGTGTATCTTCCACTTCAAGCGGTTTGGGTGCACAAAGAAAGGCAGATTCAGAATTTGGACTAAGGAAACTTCCAGGCAGGAAAGAAAAAACCAGCGTTATATGTAGTGGAAAACGTGATGGGAAGAGAATGAGGTATCGCACAGTGTGAGTAGAATGTGAAAAGTGAGTGCATAGTGTTTGTTTGTGAAGACACAAATGTTGTGTCCTTTTTAGGTTATTTGTTACTAACTAACGTATGCAGACGTTAACTGAAATAATTCTATAGTATTTTTTCTATTCCTTGCTGATTTTTGCTAATTATATTCTTTAGTTTTTATGTTGTATAATGAAATTCAAACGTAAATTTTTTGTGATATTTTTGTTGAAACGTGATGTGCAATAACTTTTGTTTTTAATTAATAATTTCATGTTCGATTGATTGAAAAATTATGTAGTTTTGAATAATGTAACATTATTTAATAATCATGCAGAAATTAACATTACATTAACAATAAGTATAATTTTATTAACACAAATGTTAAGTCTTGTCGGTTATTTGCTCCAGATGCAAACATCCAGGAAAATATCTGTATTTAATATAATTTTTTGTATTCATTGCTGATTTTTGCTAATTATATTCTTTACTAATGTAGGTCTCATAATTTATAAGTTTTAATGCTGTATAATAAAATTTAAATGTAAATTTTTGGTGATAAACTTTTTTTTCTTTTTTTGTTGCAACATCATATGCAATAATATTAGTTTTATTTGATAAATTTATCAGTAAAAGAAATAAAAGTTATATTTTTTTGAAGATTAGTGTGTTTTTTATAATTACTGAAAATATTAATAATTTATCTAAAGAAATAATTTCACAATGATAATTTTCCTAAGGTGATACAAACTTCAGGAATTGCCCTTGGCACTTCTGGCTCAACCCCCCAAAATTTGCGTGGCACTAAGAGGGTTAAGTGCCTAAATGAAATACTGCCAATATATTTATTAGCGTTTAACAACATAGAAGAGTTACATCATCTGGTTTACTGCTGTACAATTACAACAGCAAGACTAAGCGGAATGAAGATTCACTACTCTGACAAAAAGTATCAAAATAACAAATCATTCACTGCAGCATGGAAACTAAGACTTGAAAAGCGGATAGCCGATCTAAGGAAAACACTTGGATAACTAACACAATATCGAAGAGGTGTCCGCACTAAGGCATTACAGAAGAAGGTAGCACTTATTATTAAACTGCACACACTAGAAAGACTATCAACAGAAGTCATACTTGAAATTATAGATAAACACATACCTCAGTGTTTACTCCCAGAGACTCCGAAGATATAACACATCCTTAAAGCAAAAACAGCAGAACGAGGAGTTCCACAACAAAAGGAAATTTTATAGGAAAATAAACAACAAAGACATTACATTCGCCAACAGACCTCCAACAGAGGAGAAGATCACATCCTTCTCGTCAGGCATTTGGGAACAGGTTAAGATGCATGATGACAACACTACCCTACTAGCAGAAGAACAACGAAGATCACAGAAAAATATAGAAATGACAGACACCACAATCACAACTGAGGAAATTAAAGAAGCCATCCAGAGAACAAGTAAATGGAAGGCTCCAGGGCCAGATCACATACACAATTTTTGGTTCAAACATGTGCCTACTGTACACGGTAAACTAGCAGATTGTTACAACACAATATTACAACAACCACAAACTGCACTGAGATTTTTCACCTCTGGAAAACATATCTGCTGGCTAAGGATGATGACACTACTGACCCTAGCAAATATAGCCCGATAACATGCTTGCCAACGATATACATTCAAAGACAATAACATTATGACTGAAGAGCAAAAATGATGTTATCATAAATCAAGAGGATGTAAAGATCAAGTGACAATAGACTCCGTAATCACACACCAAGCAATTAAAAAAAGAAACCTCAGTATGGCAAACATTGACTATCAAAAAGCTTTTGATTCCATACTGCACTCCTATCTGATAGAGATTCCGAAAATCTATAAAGTAGATAAGACAATTGTCACGTTCCTGCAGGGAATGATGAACAGATGGTCTACAACAATATATGTAACAACTCCTCAGGCACAGTTGACTAAAAGGCCTATCAAGGTCAGACGAGGCATTTTCCAGGGAGATTCTCTGAGTGCCTTATGGTTTTGTGTAAGTTTAAACTCACTAAGCAGGACCTTATTCAACACAGGCTATGGTTTTAAAATCACCAGTGCACATAAAAGGAATCACACCATCAGTCATCTCCTTTATATGGATGACCTAAAACTGTATGCCAACTCAATTACACAAATGCACCAACTATTATAAATGGTGACAACTTTCAGAAATAGTATAAAAATGACCTTTGGCACCTAGTAAAGGGGAAAGTCACTCACACAATGGAATTTGATACCGGAGACAGAGTTATTGAAGATTTAACTGACGGAGATACATATAAATATTTGGGATTCAGACAGCTAAGAGGAATAAACCACAGCCACATTAAAGAGAAATTAAAGGTAGACACAGTAAAGCAAATAGAAGCAATCTTAAAAACACACTTATCTAGCTGCAACAAAGTAAAGGTTATTAACACTTCTGCTATCCCCTTGTTGTCCTACTCGTTTGGAGTGGTGAAATGGTCCAGAGCTGACCTTGACGACATTGAAAGGAAGATAAGAGTTAAAATAACTAAACATAGAATGCAACACCCTAAATCAGCCATTGAATGCATAACACTCCCTAAGAGTAAGGGCGGTCTAGGAATAATGAACATATTACAACTACATGCACAACAGGTATGCAACCTCAGAGAATATTTTGAAAAGAAGAATCAGGAAGACAGCATGTACCAGGTCGTATGTGATGCAGATGTAGATGTAGATGCCACCCCACCAAAATTAAGTAGCGAAGTTTTTGAATGCTTATATCAGTCTATAGACAAAAGAATCCAGAGATGGAAGCAGAAAATTATATATGGTACCTACCCAAACCAACTATATCATCAACAGATACAACAGGAGGCATCCAACCTATGGCTAAAGAATGGAAACCTATATGGAAAAACAGTTGGCTTTATGATGGCAATACAGGACAGGGTAATTGCAACGAAAATTTACAGGAAATATATAAAGAAAGAACTTGAGAATGATAGTTGCAGAATGTGTCATAAGGACAGCGAGACCATTGAACATATAACTGGAGCTTGCACAGCCCTTGCGAATACAGAATATCTTAGACGCCACAATAATGTTGCAAGAATTATTCATAAAGCCCTTGCCACTAAATATAGTTTAAATAAAGAAGAAAGTCCCCCTTACTATAAATACAACCCACCTTCAGTTATGGAAAACGAAGAAACAAAAATTTACTGGGACAGAGAAATAAGAACAGATCGAACAGTTGCTGCAAACAGACCAGATATAACCATTCTCCATAAAAAGCATATTGTTATATCATAGATATAACAATGCCACTTGAACACAAGATACATGAAGCAAACAAAACAAAGATAAACAAATATAGTGAACTGGCAATATAAATTAAGTGTCTTTGGAAACTCAAGAAAGTACATATTTATCTCCTTGTAATTTCCACCATGGGAATAATAACACAAAATTTGACGAAAACTCTACAGGGTGGGCGAGAATTCACCGTACACCCACACAATATGCACACAAACTCGATTTGACTTTACACAGCACAGACAGCATGCACAACAATGTAACAATGGCCGTCTGGCAACAGTGTCGAATGGCAGTTTGGCAACAGTGTCGAAGATAGTGGATACGTGGGAGCCGTAATGGTATGGCTGACACAAGCAGTACCTCGGTTGAGGAGCGGCTGGTGAGTAGTGTCTGGGTGCATGAGAGACGCACATGGGACAAACCATGACGCAAGTGATTGCTGCATTCCAGGAACGGTTCAATAAGGCTCCACCACGAAGAGCGACACTGCTGGATTGGGAGAAACGTGCGTTCGCTCTTGGATGTGTTAAAGACAGGCCGCAGAGTGGGAGACAGACAATGCGCTTGGAAACATGTGCAGTGGTTGCCGTTTCCATTGCACGTTCCCCAATGAAGTCAACGCGGAAACGAGCATCAGAGCTTGGTGTGCCACGATCAACAATGCGAGACCACATGAAGAAAGACTTGAATGTGAGGCCGTATCGCCCGACTTTCGTGAATGAACTATCGGTTGCCGACATGGATTGGCGCTCAGAATCATGCCATGCTCTGTTGGACACATTCCCAAGTGCCGTATCCCGCTCAAAGGTTATTTTCAGTGATAAATGTGCCATCTATCGCAGTGCGTGCGACTGAAATGTGGTGTTCTTGTCAAAGGAGAATCCCCATTTCACACAGGAGCTGGAACACCATCCACCGCATGTGACGATATGGGCAGGTATGAAATCACGGAATCTGATTGGACCTTACTTTTTCGATGGACCTGTGAACGCGGCATCTTATTCGGCAATGTTAGAGACGGATCCACTGGACATGTAGCCATGAAGTACGTAAGTGATTCAAATTATTTATGATTGATTATGATTGCACATTGGTTGGTGTACGGTGAATTCTCGCCTACCCTGTAGAGTTCTTACAAATTAAACACATTATAACAGAAATACAAAAAGCAGTTTTACTCGACAAATGCCATATAGTTCGTAAAGTACTAGGGACTTGACTCGGACTGGACTTGGGAGACAAACCCCGTACAGTATCGGGAGATTGACCACCATATGTGAGGTGTTGATAATAATAATAATACCACCGGTGGTAGTAGGTTGACCAGGCGGACCACTACCAGGGTACCCGAAACATCTACAGCCGACAACAATAACCCTCACACAAATACAGGAAGTAGAAGGAAACAACCACCAACAAAACCCACCGAAAGTGTTTTGACGGATAATCAACCGTCAACCACAAAGGCAAACAAACCGAGGCAATGCATGCAGTGGACTGACGATATGAACAAAAATCTCATGTGCTGTTATTTTGAAATAACCAAAGGAGAAACCATCACCATAGGCTACCAACAAGAACTTTATAAAAAAATTATCCACATATATCCAGAATTATCCCACCTTATAGAACAAAGAATCGCAGATCAAAAATGGGTAATAATAAAGACCAATAGAATACCACCACCAATACACGAACAACTTAAACAAGAATCTCAACATACAAATAATGTAAATGCAAATATATGAAACGGCAGCCACGAAGAACAATTATAACAAACCGACCCGACAATAGACACATACCAAACTGAATTAATTTCTATTAATACAGGAAACCCAACAACTGAAAGAAGCAACCCACAAGCGACCAGAATGAAATGCCAGAATCCATTTTAAACACGTTCAACAAAACGTATGCAATTTTCGCAGACACAGACCCAACAAAATGACCAGGACTTCCAAAATTAATCGAAACACCAAAAACCAGAAACATAATCACAGAACTCAATAAAATAATAGAAAAATCACTAAACAACAAAACATCACTCCATGACCTAAACCTAATCATCTATTGTGCAGCATATACAACAATCCAACTAAATAGGCAGAAATTAACAGAAAACCTGACAGAAACCAATAGAAAAATAACAGCTAGTAAACCCCATTGGCAAATAAGATTAGAAAAAGATTGAAGAAATGAGATCAAACATCGGTAAGTTCACTCAAAAAGTTAAAGGCAACATAAAATCTGCTAAAAAAGCAAGGGAAATACATGAACATCAACAAAAATTGAATGAACCCAATATAATAGTTTTACTAGATACTCTAAAACAGAAACTAAAAGCATACTCAAGAAGGTTAAAAAGAGACAAAAAAGCAGAAATAGGAAAATACATAACAACCTGTTCCACAGAAACTCCAGAAGATTCTATAACAACTTAGACAAATCCGACATAGAAATCAAAGAATATCCACCTATTGAAAATATAGAAAAATTTTGGGAAAGCATAGGTCCACTCCTGAAGAACACAATAAAAGTGCCACATGGATTAAAAAATAATAACTCACAACATATTATTCCTATGGAAACTATAAGAATCAACATAAAAGATATACAAACAACACTTAAGAAACTACATAACTGGAAATCACCTGGCATAGATAACATTCACAACTACTGGTACAAACACCTCACAAGTACACATACAAAACTAGCACAATTACTCCACAACTGTATGCACAACCCAGAAACAATTCCCAGATTCTTTACCAAAGGAATAACATATCTTAAAGCCAAAGACACTGACACAAAAAACACTTCGAAATACAGACCTATAACATGCCTCCCTACAATATATAAAATTCTAACATCCATAATAACAATGAAAATAGACAAACACCTAACCTACAACAATGTGCTAGCAGAGGAACAGAAAGGATGCAGAAAACAATGTCAAGGATGTAAAGAACAGGCAATAATTGACTCTGCAATAACATACCAAGCAAAAAAACACAAAAGGAATCTATACTTTGCATATATTGATTATCAAAAAGCATTCGACAGTATACCCCACTCGTGGTTATTACATATTTTAAAAATATATAAAGTTGACCCCAAAATCATTGACTTCCTAAGTAGAATAATGAAGTCCTGGAGAACTGAAATACAACTGCAAACAAATACAAATACTCTCAAAAGTAAAGAAATAACAATAGCTAGAGGAATCTTTCAAGGAGATTCAATGAGCACACTATGGTTTTGCATAGCACTAAATCCCATATAAAAATCTGCTGAATCAATCAAACTACGGTTATAATATCATTAATAAACAACAAATTACCTGCAAAATCAGCCACCTTCTGTATATGGACAACTTAAAACTTTATGCAGCCAATAACCAACAACTCAAAGCAGAATTATATTTAACTGAAAAATTCAGCACAGACATTAGAATGCACCTTTGCATCAATAAATGTAAAACATGTCATATAGAGAAAGGAATTACACTTAAACATGAAGGATACACTATCAACATCACAGACCAACAAATAGAAGGCATGACAAAAAACGAATATTACAAATATCTTGGATACTTACAAACCCCGATACTAGACCACAAAATAATAAAACATCAAATAACATTAAAATATAAAGCATGCCTAGAACAAATTCTGAGAACAAAGTTAAATGGAAAAAACAAAATAACAGCAATAAACACGCCATCCCAATACTTACATATTCTTTTGGCATCATCAAATGGACAGAGACTGAATTAAATAACCTTAACGCATCAACTAAAATGACATGCAACAAATTTGGCATCCACCATGAGTGCTCTGCCGTAGAAAGATTCACCCTGCCAAGAAGAGAGGGAGGGCGTGGGAACATCAATAACCTGCACCATACACAAATACAAAACCTCAGGCAATACTTTTACTTAAGAGAAGACAGCAAGTTACATAGAGCTATAATTGCAATAGATAATTTAACCACCCCGCTACAGCTTCAAAACCAACAACATGAAGACAATATCCATATAACAACAGAAGACCAAAAATAGAATCATGGAGAAATAAAGTCCTCCATGGAAAACACCTGTATGAGCTATCCCAAAGCCTCATAGACAAAGAAGGATCATATAAATGGCTCACCACAGGACAATTATTTGCAGAAACTGAAGGCTTCAATATAGCCATCCAAGACCAAGTGGTAAAAACAAGAAATTATGCTAAGAACATCATAAAAGATTCATCGCTATCTGACGATAAATGCAGAAAATGCAAAACCCAACTAGAAACAATAGAACACATAACAAATGGATGCAGCGTACTAGCACCTACCGAATACGCATTTAGGCATGACAATGTATGCAGACAAATTCACTTAGCAATAAGGGAGAAATATAGTCTGACAGAAAACAATAACACACCATGGTACCAATATAAACTGGAAATTGTTCTTGAAAATGAAAACGTTAAGTTATACTGGAACAGAGAAATTATGACCGATAAATCAATAGCCCAAAACAAACCAGACATCACGCTAACAAAAAAGAAACTATACCGAACATACCAAATTTAGAAAAGAAATTTCATGAAAAAATACCGAAATACACATCACTGGCAGAAGAAATCAAAAATACATGGAAACAAAACAAAGTAATCATTATACCCATAGTTTTATCATCACTGGTGTCATCCCAAAATGTCTCCATAACAGCATTAGCTTACTGAACCTAAACACTAAATTGTACATAAAACTACAGAAATCAGTAATTATTAACACAACTTCAATAGTAAGACGATCTTTAGGAAATACCACCTGGCCACCAAAAGGAAAGCAAATATGTGCCTTTATGCAGCTTGAGATATCTCCACCGTATAAAAACCATGCCAGACAACTTCCTAGAGAGAAAAACATAATAATAATAAAAATAAAACACACGCACGCACACACACAGACATCATTCTGAAAATAGTCTAAACGTGTTCTAGAGATGTCTAAACATGTATTTCCGTTGAAATCTCGAAGTTGGTTTTTTCCATGAACACAATAGGTACTTTCCCATTACTACGTATGGAGAAAGTAAAAACTAAAACAACCACCAGCCCTAGCCTCCCACTTGAAATACTTTTTAATGGTAAAGATGAACAGTAAGTGGTAAATGATAGTAGCCATGGGCGCCTGCAGTAAGGGGCAAGAGGGGGCACTTGTCCCCCCCCCTCCTCCCTCCCTCTCTACGTTTCCCAAACATTTTACATATGGCACAAGCAGAGCTGATAGATCGCAGTGCAAACTGTGTGACTGCACCGAGCCCTGCGCTATCTTAAAGTATTTGTTTTATTTGCAGGCAAAAATCTGCTGAAGTGTGGCTGAAAGTAAATGTTTTGAGTGCAATAACACTCACATACTCCTTCTGTTGAAACTATATTTCTGAATGTTGATTGTAAGAAATATAAGGAATGCAAATAACTGGATGTAATTTTCCCAAGATTTTTTTGCAATTTGGATTCTGTATAATCAATAGTAAAGGAACAAGTAATCTGAGCACTTGCTGAGAAACTTCCTGGAAACCCATTCGCAAAACGGAAGAAGAAAAGGTGGAACACGTTAAAGTAATTATTTGCTATCTGGCATTATTCCAAGTGCCCTATGCTGGAATATAAAGTAGCAGAGATATCAATCTTTGAAACTTTAGCAGGGCAGTACTGCAAGCAGGCGCACAGCCAGGAGGAGGAGGGGTTTTAATTCTACTGCGCGACTGAGAATAACAAACGAACACTAAGAACAGTGCCGGCATCAGGAGTGAGGCGGCACATAGCTTGGGATGGCATTTTTAGGCTCATATTGGGACAAAAATCAACCGCCATTGCGGATTTGCAAAAAAGAAAAGGGTGCCCATTGACAAAGGCAACCGCAGACAAATTAAGGTATATTCCTGTGTAGCTATTCTTTTCTTTTCCCACACACCAGCGTGCGCGGCAGCTTTCCTTTGCAATATTTTCTTATCACCGCACATAGGAAGATTCGGCTACGTTTGTAATATGCCACTAAGCGAGTTATTTATTCCACTACAGTACTAGCACTAGCAATGCCTGTATTCAGCCAATCTCAGCTCCGATGACAGCGGTTGGGCTTAACCTGGCTGAATGTCACTCCTTGCGACAAGCTCACCAAGCGCAGGCATTGATGCAGACTGGGTAATTTAGGTCTATTAAATCAAACGCCTTGCGTTAATATTTCGTGGAAGTCCTAGTACTCACTTTTGCTATAATAATAAATAATTAATCTGTGTAACTAGTGTAAATTTTGTGCAAAAAAAAGTAAGTTTCTATTCTATGTATTTCATTTTCTTGATTATATCATTCATTATTGGCATCAATATTACACCAAAATATTACAAATGGATGGAGTTAGATACCAGGTTGGAGATTGGCAAGACCATTGATAGAGAACCTCAACGAATCTCAGAACTCGAACGACAACATGGCGAGATATTTTAAAGAGAATTATAGCTGTTATTCAATTATGTGCCTCACAACTATTGGTATTTAGAGGAAATTCAGATAAATTGTTTGACCATAAAAACAGTAATTTTTAAAAAATCGTGGAGTTATTAGCAAGGTTCGATACTGTTACAAGTGAGCATTTAAGAAGAGCATCAAAAAATCCTCCGCGTCCATTATATGAGCAAAGACATTCAAAATAATCTTATTTATCTACTAGGGCAAAAAATGCATAATACTATTGCTGCTAGAATTAAGGAAGCAAAATATTACAGCATCTATGTTATAATAGGCGTGAAAAATTTGTTTGTCTACGTGCTTTTGAGCATTTCTATTGGTTGTCCGACCAGCGAATCAAAAGGTACTCAAATCCGTTAGGTTGGTACCCTGATTCAATGAACCGAGCGTTTCTTTAATTCCTAAATAAAGATAATTCTAAAGATTCTAAATAACGGTAAGTGTATTATATACTGTTTATAAAATAATAGGCGTTAAAAATTTGTTTATCTATGCGGTTTTGAGTGTTTCTATTGATTGTCCGACCAGCGAATCAAAAGGTACTCAAACCTGTTAGGTTGGTACCCTTATTGAATGGAGCGTTTGTTTCTTCTAAATAAAGTAAAATAAAAACTCATAAATAAAGATAATTCTAAAGAGTCTAAATAACGGTAAGTGTATTATATATATTGTTTATAAATATTAAAGGCTAGAATAATGGTAAAAATAAATGAACATTGAAAGACTTATCTCAACGTAAATCGTTACATCTATTCACATTTCTTTACTTTACCGATTTAACTACAATAAGGTATTTGCTTATTTATAATATCGATAACATGTAAGCATTATAATTACATAAAACTATGTATTAGTTGCATTATAAAATTTTATCTCTTAGTTATTAAATCACTGAAAGAAACCCTCCAGGGATTTAAAGATGAACATCTTGAAAAATTGCGAAATTGAGGAAATTGGTATTTCGAATTTCTTTTTGGAGGATAAGCACATAGATGCGTTTCACGATGTTATAAAATCTAACACAATATTCAGGCCTCAAAGCGTATTGTTACTTCAGATGCCACATCTTATTCAACCTAATTTTCAGAATGAAGAATATACACAAGTGTTATATATTTCAATTGATGGATCAAAGGTCGGTCATTTCATTGCAATCTATTACGATAAATGTGATTTGAATATATATGATAGTTTAAATTTATACTTCATTCATCTGGATCATTCAATCTATATAGAAAAACTATTTCCATACAAACACAAAATAATATTTAAGAAGGTGCAAAAACAAAAAAAATGGTTTTGATTGTGGTGTTTGCTGCGGCATTCCTAACATCTATTTGTTTTGGAAAACAGCCAGAGAATGAATTATATAATGATAGAATCATGAGGCAGCATTTAATTGCAATTTTAACCTATGAAATATTAACTGAATTTCCATGAAAAAATAAATGTCTAGAGAGTAAGGAGCAAGCTGAAAATCGTAGGAAAAGACAATATGTCTACAGAAAAAATAAACTGAATAAAGAGAACAGAGAAGAAAGATTAAAAAGAATTGAAAATCAAAAAGTACTTAATAAAATATTCCGTTTCACCTTTCCCGTTGAATTTCTACGGGCTTTTTCTCTAGTAATATTATATTGCACTCCGGACATTAGCAGGATTGAGCAAATGTCATTTGTAGTTTGCACTGTGACCAAAAAACAGAAGCCAGAATATTCTCCTAAAGAATATTTTATTAAGTTTCTGCCTGTTGGAGTTGGATTGACCGAATTGATATTGCAAGAGCTGGATACATTGGGCATCAAAATTGAAAACATGCTCGGGCAGGGTTACGACAATGGGGAAAATATGGGCACTGTTGTAGTTGGGTTCCTCCCCCTCTTGCTCTTTTATTTGTCCTACACATTTACCTTGGAAACACCAAAGGGGGTATCCAACTAATAATTATTAATTAGGATAATATCTATATATGATTGGCCGGTTGTTGTTGTGAATAAGACTCCCATATTTTGGGGGATTGTCTTCTTTTTAGGTTAACAAGGTAAATATGGCTGTGGTAAACGCGGGTGGCCCAACTAGCCAACACACCAGGTTAGTGAGCGAGTGCATGCGAACTGAAATTTTAAAAACTCCGGGGTCACGTGATGACATCATCGCAACTCTCGTGAGGTACGTAACAGATTAGGACATTTAAGGTGCACTGACAAAACCGCACGACTAAACATTAATTCTTTTGAGTTTTTGAACCGGAGACTCTGGAAGTTCTATGGGAGCATGGGAGTAGATTTCGTGGACCTCGGGCCAGTTCTCAAATCGTGCAAGGTACCCCTAACTGCTCGGGAGTTCACTATACCGCCGAGGCAGCACAGAGGGCAGGTGGTAGGATATACGAACATAGTAGAGTTTTTTTAGGTTAGAGAGTAGGTTAGTGAGCAGGTCATATACGGGGAAATTAAAGACTTGCGCTAATTATATAATAAATTTATTAACCCTGACCGTAGATCAATATGTAGGTCGGCCTTAGGGCACAATAAACCATGCGATAATACTATCAGTAATAAAGCCGCTATTGGAAATGAGGGATGCACCCTCCAAATCACTGAAAAAATTCCGAAGCGGCATATAAGTGACTTCCTAAAAATTTTAACTCTAAATTTCCAGAGTATCAGGAATAAGGCTGCGGAACTTCAGAATTTACTAGAACAAACAGAGGCAGATATAGTGTTAGGCACAGAGAGTTGGCTAACCTCGGATATTCACGACCGTGAAATTTTCCCCTTTCGATATATTATTCATAGACGAGATAGGACAGCTGTGAATAATACACTAATAAGTTCTCCAGTCAAGTTTGCTGAAAACAATATTGAAAGCACTTGATGTACTATAAACAGTGAAGGTTTGGGAAACATTCATGTATGTGCATTAGGGTGGCCCTTAATTTCGAAGTTGAGATATTTGAATGTCTTTACCCCGATTTTTTTCCTTTTGTAGAGTATAAACAACCTGTAAAATCCTAGGTCTGTGAAATAATTTTTACCCATGCCTCAACGCCTCTAAAGTTTTGAAAAATCTTTGAAAATGACAAAAATCATTCAATGTAGCCTTCATAGTAGTACAACTCACATCGAATATCATGGAAAAACACGTTATTACATTGTTGCAAACCTTGCAACAAGAAATATCAGTTAAATAGTTGCTTAGCTTAAGAGTGTGTCGATGTGTCTGCATTTAAATGACTCATGCACCTTCATTCGACGCACGTGGGTCATTAATAGATCAGTCATTTTGCTACAGGAGTTCTACTTGAGCAGAATCTTGTATTCACCTTTGGCTGGAGGTACTTCACCGAAATGATGTCAAGCCGCAAAGTAATGTCTACATATTTAGTGGGCAAAGCGAATCCAGAGATCTGGCAACAAATTGTCATC